>BQNB010110716.1:0-19278 GCA_026074375.1 Tanacetum coccineum | reverse complement strand
TGGCTTGATGGGCTTATCCATGGGCCTTGATCTAACTACCTATGTAAGTTTTCAAAAATTACTTAACGAGCTAACGACTGTTATTTATGGAAGTGACCGACACTTTTGTGTTCCTAACAGGTTCAGCAAGATTTTGTTCTTGAGCTTTATTCAGAATAGGATTTGCCATTGTTCGTCAAACGGTTTCCTAAAATTAAGCACAAATAATCAGTAGGATATGCCCTTGGGGAAGGGAACACATAAAACAGGAAATCGATAACAAAAAAATCGCGTTTGTTACTGTATCAGTTGACGGATACGCCGTATTCTATTGATTGGAATACGCCGTATAGGCCTGTTGAATGCCAGTACGCCGTATTGAGTTCACAGAATACGCCGTATGTTTGGAAAAACAGATACGTCGTTTAGACTGTAGAATTCAATACGCTGTTCTGGGTAGAAGGTTTGATACGTCGTATCCAACTGGTGGATAGGGCGTACCAGGTGATCAGTCAGAACATAATACTATTTAAAAACAATTAAATGCGGGAATTTAAACAAACGAACTAAACACACAATGCAAATAAATACAAACAAAATTAAATAATTAGATTACACTAAACTAAACTAATTTGTGGTTAGAAATACTAATAAGAATAAGGTTTAATTAATTTACTCCCCGACAACGGCGCCAAAAACCTGATGTGCTGTCGTGTAGGGTCAATTATTTGATTATCAAGTTTTAAATTTATATTTAGCCGACAAACCTAAAACAACACTTTAACGAGCAGTGTACCCGGTCAAGATGGAGTTCGCGGTAAGTAGGGTGTCGAACACTAAGAGTGAAACATTAATCCTATATTCTATCAGTATTTTAATTAGTTCTAATTAGTCTATTTACTGGTTAAACCTATGCTATATACGTTGTCTAATGATATGGGGGTTTTCAGCCTGAGAGACTGGCACAGGTTTGGTGGAGACAAATATCAATTCAATAGACAATAAACACAAAAGAAGAAAATTAGAAGATAGAAAAGCGGTACAAGCCAAATGATAGAAAACTGTATTAGCCATATTAAATCCAGTTCAATGTTGGTTTGTTTGTTTTAGTGCAATGATTTACTTATCTCGAAGCGGCATATCATTCTTAAGACTTAGGCGGGACATCATCCTAAGACCTAGACACGATTAATCCTGTCACAATTAACGCATCCGCATAAAGCATCCTTTAGTTTAATTATAATCTATCTTAGGGAATCAAAGCAGTGGTGATCCTGTTAAAACCCTAGCCCAACGGGACTTTACCCACTTATTGTTTGACGGTGTTTTATATACTGGTAGTCCACTATTCAAATCTTTATCAGTTAATTAAGAGCATGATTGCTGAAACATAAACGGGTCACCTACCGGTCCAACTAAGCTCATAATTCAAAGACAAAGACAGAACGTTATTTGTGATCCTATTGGTCCAGTAATATAAAACACGATATGGAGAGCTATCCCGGTATCTAGATTACTTGGTCCGTATCACTAGATCTAGTTGAATGATAGGTCGCATATTCAAACACATAAACAAGTATGAGGTGATAAACATAATTAAACAATCAACGATACAAGTATGAGGTGATAAACATAATTAAACAATCAATGATTAATTAAGAAATCAATTTTAAAACAAACCAAACATTAAACTTTCATTAAGATGGCTAATACCTGAGGGTATTAGCCCACAACCATTGTAATTATACAAGCATATCAAACAATTTAGAATCGAAACGAGATTAAGAGAGTAAAAATTCCACTATGTATTCTTGGATGTCGCAAGCAATGTTTGACCTTGGTTTTCATTACTCTTCTAATATTCGTATTCAATGAGTATGGTATAAAGAATATGACATTGCACACTGAAAACTCGTTTTTGAGTCTTCTATTTATAGTGTCTGAAAAAGACTCGATAAGCCGTATCTGGCTAGGCCAATACGCGTATAGTCTGGCTCTCCTTGAAGTTTTTTGGCTGCTTACTATCTCAATCAAACATGATATCATTCCTAATTTACCATTTATAATGTTTCATCGAATATTACTTCATGGATACGCGGAAGGAAAGTAGATTGATACGCCGTATTGGGAAAGTTGGTCCACAACGCGCTTTCTTATGAAGTTAAGGCGCTGATACGCCGTATCTCTTTTGCTGGATATGGTGTATTGTTCAGAAAATTAGCAATCTTTAAATGTCTTTGTTTTAGCTCTAAATTATGCGCCTTTTAGCTTATCTTCACAAAACACTCTTAAATTACTGCATTTATAAATTTTAAAACAATTAAGTACCAAATCCTGCAATAATTATATAAAAGTAGGCGAAACATATGGGATAAATGATATTATAAAGTGACAGTTTATTTGATGTATCTATCCAAATAATCCCCCAACTATGAAACCTACTTGTCCTCAAGTAGACTTTAGAAAAAAATTGAAAATGTATCCCAACCGAAGTTAAGGATTTTTCTGTTTAAGCATCGTTTTCTTCTAATCACCTGTACATAACCAAGCTCCTAATGAAAAATAGAAATGAAAACACTCAGATCACTCAACTAATCTAGGGTGCAACATTTAATTGGTACGCTCATTTGCTCGGTCGTGATTAGTTTCATATCATAAGCTTGGAAAGGATACACATCTCCATCGCTAGAGCTAAGAAGGAACAAGCTAAAAGATAAATTGGGTTAAGAAGGCTTAAGGTTGATCATTCAACAGTCTTTCACCATAAGTACCACACCAACAAGCTAGCTGAATCGTAACAGACACGCCTAACACGGAATAGACATGTACAATTCGATCACATCCCCGTTCGTATTTGTGGAAACTAGAATGGGGGGGGGTTGAATAGTTTACACGTTTGTTTTACATTTCAAAAGTTGCTTTCAAAAGCTATAGATCCGAGTTATATGTTCAATCAAATCACAATATGAACAATCAATAACTATCTAAACTAAAACACGATAACAACAATAATAATGTAAAGAGATAAGGTCAGAAACAACCAAACCAAGACACCGATAGTTTATAGTGGTTCGGCTAAGAAGCACCTCTTCGCCCTACTCCATTCCCCGAGTATCTGACTCGAGATTTCACTATGTCAACAAGCTTCCTTTAGGCGGAGAAAACCCGTTTACAACGGCCGCTTATGTATTTTTCGACACTAAGTAAGGGCGAGTCTAATCTTAGCTACAACCAATCTACCACTTCACATGATATACACCTCTTCACAAGATCTACACTATCGGATCTACACAATACCCAATCACATTAATATACACAAGATAAACTACAATAAGTTTGGCGTCTTATAAAAAAAAGGAGATAGATACTAATGAACACTTCATTTCGTGGACGAATAAGAGTGTTTCTTCTTTTCATCATTAATGAGAGGGAAGAGATGAGAAAAAGAGATTAGATCAATTGAAACAAGATCTAAGTATGTTAGTGATCAAGATATTTAGTAGAGAAAAAGGTTTAAAGAAAAAGAAAAGAACTAAAAAATTTCGTATAAGACTGAATTGTTTTTCTGCTGGGAATGGAGCAGTATTTATAGATAGGGAATCCCAACGGCTCTTCGGGGGCGGTCCCTTATATATAAGGGGGCCGCCAGGCCTATAAGGGGGTCGCCGCCTAGACTCCTCTACCTTTTTTGTCTTTTTGCGGGGAAGGTTGTATCTGGTGTAGAAGCTTCCGTTTTGGGGGGAAAATTTGAATTTCAAATTTGAATTTTTAATTTTAAGTTTTTAATAAAACTTTTTATTTTAATTAGAAAATATTTTATAAAAGTATTTTTGAGAAAATACTTTTGTAGAATTAAAAGTGAGGATTAAGAGAAAAATATTATACTATGGATCACTAATCAAGCTTATAATTATTTTGTTTTGTTCCATACCTAATCGATCACTAATGTTTGAAATAAAATTCTTACATTTAATATTTGGCTAAACGTTTGTTTTTTATTGTAAACTTTTTTACATTTGTTATTATCAAACTTGAGAGATCAAAAATGTTAAATAACTTTTAGGCCATTATTGTCTTAACAATCACCCCTTTTTTATATGAAAATGATAAACTAGCATTTTAAACATAAAATAACAGATGATCAAATTATTAAATGCGATTAATTCCATTTATCCCTATTTATTGTTGAATTCAAAAAAAATTGATCGTCGAGATGTTGAAGGAAGAAAGAATCATTGTACAACGACCCCCCTTGATGTGGTGCATGATGTGTTTCAAAAGCATTAAATTTATAAGACTGAAAATTACCGACAATTTAGAATGGAAACACACGGTAAAAATTATAACCCACTATGTATATAATCTTTTTAGAGTAAGACCAGTCATCCACAGGGATTAGAGTAGTTTCGAATAATCCGAAAGTAAAATAGACCTTTACAGATTTTGAAAATACTTAGTTTTAATTCAATGATAATAAAGATGACACTACTTGGATAGTTAAGAATAATTATAAAAGTGTTGGCATGATATATGACCTATGCGAAGATGTCTTTAATTTATAAAAATGATTTCTCCATCAAAATGTTTTTACGACTAAACTGTTCATAACTTAAACTTATTTATTAACAACCAAATTGTCACTCAATAATCAAGTTATAATTATTTCAAACGCAATTTTGATATCATATTTCGAAAATGGATTCTCAGCATAGTGACGTTAACTGACCCTAACAAATCTTTAAAACCACATAGATCATAACGCATATTTCTACCTAAACCGCATATGATTTATATAATCAATTGATAAACAAAGAATAGATAAGATAAATATAACAGGTTTTACTAACATAAGCTTAAGATTCAAAAGATCAAAATCATACCATACACTATTCCTTATCGTAACTTCACGATTCTCATGAAGATTTATGTTTCCAAGGCTAAGAAATTCTAAAAAAAAAGCACCACTTTACATAAACTGTCCCATATTCTCAACACTAGGTAAAAAAACATCTTTCGTTCTGATTGTTAGATCTTTTTCTTCAAAGGAAAAAGGTGTTCTTGTGTTTTGGTGAAGGAGGGGAAAGTAAGTGGTGTGTAAAATGGATAGAAATTACGTGAATGATTCTGTGTTGAAGGATGCAAATTTGTCCTCAATTTATAGGCAAGAGTGGGTGCAAATTGCGGCGCACTTAGGAAAAAGTGCGGTGAACTTTGGGAGTTAATGTGATTACATTTAATGATAATGTTTTTGTGTCGTGGTGTTTTATGTTTTTTCTTTAACTAGAAGTGCGGCGGTTTTTGCAAATACAAGTGGCGGCGCGACTCTGTGAACTTTGGGTAGAAATCGTTTCTTTACTGTATTACGTCTCCTAAAGACTCTATAGATTCATGTGCTTGAGTCTCTAGAGTGTTCAAGATGAACCTATTAAGCAATTCAAGCTTAATTAAGCACCAAAAATTCACAGTAAATGAAGCGAGATAAAGATAAATAACGCCATAAAACATGTAATAATTTCTGGGTGTTATCAAATCCCTCCACACTTAGCTTTATTGCCTTGCCCCTCAGCAATGGAAAGCGGAAAAAAACATTATTTTGTCGTGACGTGGAGAAAATTTTGGATTTTTAAGAAAGTTTCGCATATTAGATAACTATTTCAAACATAGACATATAACATACACCTCACATAGGAATAGGTGTTTGATTAAATAGCCACTCAGATAGGGTTAAATATGTTATTGTGAAGAACACTCAATTTTGCACAGACATAATCTAGACAGCTACCATAGGCCCTTTACTAACACTATAAACATGGACTAAAGGGTGAAAACTTGGGTGAATAGAGGGATCCAATCTTTCATGCCCGAACATAAGCCTTTATTTACCTTTTGAACTATTAAACTCAATAGAACTTTTGTTCAATGATTACAACTAAGGCTTAGCACATGACTTCCTTCATTCATTTCAGATATTTCGCAACATAGCATTAAAAGGAGCGACTGCGCAGAATAAGAACTTTGCGAGATACATTTTCATGTTTAGGCTTCGTCTAATTAATGAGGATAAGCACAAGTTCTAGAGCTTACTAAATTACCGGCTTTCTCAAATCTAAATTTTCAACAATACAATGTTTCAGAAAAGGGACAAAGAACCATACGTACACATCCGTAATGACGGAATAGACACATATGACTGCAATCAAACCTTAACTCGAACAAGCTAAATGCATCAATTATCTTAGGTACCAAAGGTGGATACCTGAATATTTTTAAGGCTTAGATTTCTCACAATTTAGTGGACTAGGGTGTGCTAGCTATAATGTCAATCCGGTTGGATTTGCCTTACTAAGAGCATTTTTTAATTTCAAAACATATAATAAAATATTAGTTAGAAAATTTTTAATAGAGCAAACATAGAGGAATATGATTAATTTTTCTAATTTGCTCCAGCCACACTTTAAGTTGAACATTGCCCTAAATGTGATAACTGATAATAGAGATAAAATAGGAAAAATTAAAGGAAAACGGTACTTCCCGGGGCATAGAGAAATGCGTAGCTGTAAGCTAATCTTGAGCATACATCGTAATTTTCCACATCTTTTAAGCTAAAGTACAAAAGCACACAAAGAGAAAATATTTTTGTTGATTTTTTTTAGATAAAAGATATTAGTAGAGGAATGGAGGAGGAACTTCTCTACACTTAAGTGAAAGCACAAGTTGCCTCTCGAGAAGCGCTTAATTTTTAAGAGAGTCGTTAGCTATGAGACTATTTTTGGGGTCATTTGTGGGGAAAAAATGACTATGTCCCTTGGTCTTTATCTTCTCGTGATATTAGTTTGGAGTCGGTAACCATTGACAATTAAGCGTTTTTTTCCAATCTGTTCCATAAAGTTTAACATATCCATGGATATTGATTGTTTCAATACATACGTCCCAACCATTGAGATCTAAGTTTGGTTGTTTAAACTTGTACTTAAGTTGAAAAAGTAGACTTTTATTTCCTTGCTTGAATTCCTTTCTCATTCGTAATTTTCTGTCATGCCGGACTTTGGTTCTTTCCTTGTATAGACAAGAGTTTTCATATGCTTGGTATCTAAATTCGTCTGACCTCGTACAATTTGAACTTCTTTCTCACCAGCATCGATTAATCTGGTTGGCAATTCTTTATGCCAGAGTATTGCACGTGTTCAATTTCAAATGGTAAATGCAGTTTCTTTCCAGATATGTTTTGTATGGTGTGGTACCGGTTGTGTTTTTGTAGGCAGTGCGAAAAGCCCACAGAGCATCATCAAGTTTTATTGATCAAATACTAGGATTGTCTTTAACAGTTTTTTCAAGAATTATTTTAAGAGCCATGTTCGTGTTTTCAACTTGACCACTAGTTTAAGGGTGATAAGATGTAGAGAAACGGTGGTTAACTCCATATCCTTTCATGGTTTTTTCCATATTGTGTACACGAACTGAGTAACCTCGATCACTGATTAGAGCTTTCGGGCATTCTGAACGGCAGAAAAATAGTCTCCGTCAGAAAGGTGAATTACTACTCGTCGGCATATGGTTGGTAAAAGCCTTGAGCATACGGCGATAGAAGTATTCAAACCTTAAATGATTTCGGAACGGTCCTATAAAGTCCAATACCCCAAAGGTAGAAAAATTTCACTTACTTGAATGGTTCAAAGGGCATCTACATCACTTTTGATATATTACTGTCTTTTGGTTAAGCCTTCACATAAGCGGACTAAGTATGAGCATTTTCTTTGATGATTGTGGGCCATAAAAGCCTTAATCAAGGACGTTTTTAGCAGTTATGTTTGGTCCATAATGTCCACCTGTTGGTCCGTGGTGACATTTATCTAAAATGGTTCGGGTTTCTGGTCCAAATATACAACGTCTGATCATACCATCATAACATACTTTGAAAAGGTAAGGTTCCTCCCAAAAGTAGTGTTTAAAGAAAGTAGAAAAAGTATTCCTGTTATATGTCATCCCTTTTGGTTACTATTATACTGACTTGTAGTTTGCAAAGCTACGAACCACGGTCATCTTTTGTGTTTGATTTCCATAAGAGTTTCTCCAGAAAAGTTATCATCGACTTCACTATCATCGCTTGTCTCATTGTTTTCAAGTTGGGATAAGTGATTGGCTGCAACATTTTCGTACCTTAATCTATCTTGTGTTTCTATATTTGAAATTCTTTAAGAAAGTAAATCCATCGAATAAGCGTGGATAGCATCTTGCTTTTTAATACGTACTTAGGAGCGAATGATCGTATGACACTAGTTTTTGAAAGAATAAGATAGGATCTGAATTTTTCAAATGCAAAAACTACAGCCATAAGTTCTTTTTCGGTTATAGTGTATTTTGTTGAGCGGAATTACGGGTTTTGCTTGTGAAGTAGATCGGGTAAAAGTTTTTACCATCTTTTTGACCTAAGACGGCTCCTATAGAGAAATCACTTGCATCACACATAAGTTTTTAAACGGAAGTGGACTATTGACACAGGATGATGGATCACAGGAGCACATGTGTGTTTCTCTTTAATGATTCAAAAGCTTCTAACAATCATCGTCGAATTCAAATGAGTATCTTTTTCGAGCATTTAGTTATAGATTGAGGCAATTTTTGAGAAGTCTTTAATGAAACGTTGGTAAAAACTAGCATGTCCGAGAAAGCTTCTAACACCTTTGATATTAGTAAGGGGTGGAAGTTTTGAGATCACATCGATTTTTGCTTTGTCAACTTCAAGTCTTGCATTGGACACCTTGTGTCCGAGCACAATTCCTTCTTTATAGAACCATGAATTGACATTTTCTTTAAGACGAGATGAGCGTCTTTACAACGTTGGAGCATTTTATCGAGATTATTAAGGCATGTGTCGAAAGAGTTTCCGAAGACAAAGAAATCGTCCATGAATACTTCGACGGATTCTTCGATCATATCTTGAAAGATTGCCAACATACATCTTTGAAATGTGGCATGAGCATTACATAGACCGAAAGGCATTTGCCTATAAGCGTATGTTCCAAAAGGACAAGTGAATGTTGTTTTTTCTTGATCATTAGGATCGATAGGAATTTGAAAATACCCAGAAAAACCATCGAGGAAACAGAAATATTTATTTCCTGCGAGTCTTTCTAGCATTTGATCCATAAAAGGTAAGGGAAAATGATCTTTTGCGGTTGCTTCATTGAGTTTACGATAATCGATGCATACTCGCCAACCCGTAATGGTTCTTGTTGGAACAAGTTCATCATTTTCGTTGGTGACAACTGTAATACCACCTTTCTTTGGTACACAGTGGATAGGACTAACCCAAGGACTATCGGCAATTGGATAAATTATACCGGTATCCAGGAGTTTCATGATTTCTTTTTTAACAACTTCTTGCATGTTTGGATTTAACCTTCTCTGTTTTTGGACAACGGGTTTCTTATCATCCAGAAGTTGTATTTTGTGTTTGCAGAATGATGGGCAAATACCAGGAATGTCTGTCGTTTTCCAAGCAAAGGCTTGCTTGTGCTTTTTAAGAACAGATATGAGTTTGTTTTTCTTTTCTTTGGATAGCTGAGATGATATGATAACAGGAAGAAAAGAGGGTTCTTCCAGGAATACATATTCCAGATTATCAGGAAGAGGTTTAAGTTCGAGATCCGTAGGAGGTTCTTCAAGAGATGTTTTGATCTTATAATCAGTATTGATGGTGATTTTTTCGAATGGTGGATCTTCGGTGTCGGATTCAGAGTCAACGTTTTTATCGGTGGTCATTGCCATGAATTCATCAAATTCAGCAAAGATTTCTTCTTCGAGAAGGGTTCCTTCGATGGAATGAAGAATTTTACTACCTTCGTCTAAAAGAGCGTCGAAATCTTCTTCTAAGATTTCATCGATTACATCGATACTGAAACAGGTATCATCGTTTGAATAAGAGTGTTTCATTGCAGAATCGATATTGAAAATCATTCGTTCAGTTCCAACTCCAAGGTTGAGTTGTTTCTGTTTAACTCGAATTACTGCATCAGCAGTGTGAAGAAATGGTCGTCCCAAGATGAGTGGAACTTTACTATCTTCTTCCATTTCGAGAATAACGAAATCAGCAGGAAAGGTGAATTTACCAACTTCAATGAGCATATTTTCAGCTATTCCAACAGGGTATTAGAATGATCTATTGGCTAATCTTACGCTCATTTTGGTAGGTTTAATAGTTTCGAGAGATAATTTGGCATATAGAGAATATGGCATAAGGTTAATGCTAGCACCAAGGTCGGCTAAGGCATTGCAGGAGAAAGTTTTGTTGAAATTACATGGAATAAGAAAACTTACGGGGTCTCCGATTTTAGGTGGAACTTTGTTTTGGATCATTGCTGAACTTTCGTCGCTTAAGAAAGCGGCATAAATTTGTTTGATTTTATGTTTGTTACTTATGAGTTCCTTGAGAAATTTTCCATAATTAGGCATTCCGGCCAAGACATCGATAAGAGGTACATTGATTCGAACTATGTGGATTACGTCGAGAAATTTTCCGTATTGAGCTTCCATTTTTTCTTTCCTTAGACGTTGAGGATACGGGATTTTTGGTTTGTATGGTTTGGGTAATGTAGTTTCCTCGACTGGTTTTGGATTTTGAATTTTTGATTGTGGTGTAGGTTCTTCGTCTTCTTCAACGCTATCGTCAAAATTGATAGGGTTTTCAGAATTAGTTTGTTGATTATTTGAGTTTACTGGTGGGTTGTAGGATTTACCACTTCTTGTGAATACGGCATTCACATGCTCATTGAGAGATTGTAGTAGTTGGTAGGCTTTGGAATTATGTCCTTTTGGGGGTTTGGTGTGTGTTACTAGGGAAGAGGTCAAGGGTGTCGACCGGATTTTTGTCTCAGCAAGGTCCTTGTCTCGAACGTGGTTTCAAGATTTTAAATTAAAGCTTGATGATTTTTGGCTACGGTTTTGAGTTGAGTTTTAAGATCCATGAACGTCTTCTACGACGTGGAATTAGTAAGCGATGGTCGATGTTGTGATGTTGCATGAAAATTGTTGAGTTGTTTTTAAGATGTATGGCTTTATCATCGTATTGGATCGGAAGTTGTCTCATATTGTAACTACTTTGTTCATTTTGGAACGCTGAATTATCGCGATTCGAGTCTAGGTCTGCGGATCATCATAGTAAATCAACGAGTCTTACAATAAGTTTGCATGAATTAGCTTCCTCTCATGGACATAGGTATATCATCTTCATCAAGATCGGCTTTTGTTTTTTTTTGGCATGGGTTTGGAGTTCTTTATACTGAGCATCCATTTTCTGTCAGTATTGGAATTACTGCTGCCTTCATCGACGAAAGTAACGGTTTTCTTAAGAGATGATTTGGTTTTTTGATTTTTAGCCCAGTCGAGCTTTAGTAAGACCTTGTCTTCCAAAAGCTGATAAGCCTGATTTAGTGTTTTATAGAGGAAAATACCTCCAGCTGCGGCATTCAGAATTTCTTGAGTTATTTTGCTTAGACCATGATATAAGATTTTGATAATGTTGCCTTTGGACAGATTGTGACCATGACAGTTTCGGAGCATTTCCTTCATACGAAGCCAAGCGTCGGTTAGTGATTCATTCTCGAGTTGAGCGAAAGCTCGGATTTCTCCGAGTAGTCGGTCAAAAAGAGATGGGGGAAGAATCGGCTAATGAAAGTGGTTCGGAGTTCATCCCATGTTTTGATAGTTCCTTCGTTGAGTTCCTCCAACCATGTTTTTGCTTCCCCAGTAAGGGATAGGGGAAACATCATTAGGCGGACGGCTTCAATTTCGGTATCTCTGTATTTAAACATATCTCTGAGGAATTCGTGAATGTGTTTATGAGGATCGGTTTTGGTTCTTCCATCAAATTGGTTTCCTTTGACAAGGGTCAAATGGTTACCTTTGATAGCAAATTTCCATAGGGTTTCCGAATAGTGATTTGCAGAGAACAGGAGTCAGGAGCAAAACACGGTCAGCAGCCCACATTTGACAGGGTTATCATCCATTGGTAAAGGTTTTCAAGAGTAACTAGAAAGTGACAGAAGTGGTTGATGTCGAGAATTGGCGGATAGATAATTCTCGGGTTTTTAGGTGGATTGTTTCTTTGATCAAATGGAACTCTTCTGTTTCGTCAATGACGTCTTTGATTCAGAGTACGTTCAGGTTCAAGTAATGGTTCAACAAGTTCAGAATTGGAAGCACGTGTATGCATCCAAAGGAGAATTTGTTCGGGTCATTTTGCTAGAAAACTGTACGGCGATTTTTTAAAAAGAGGGGGAGTTAAAGAGATTTTCCAGAGTTTGAACAGAACAGCTAGGTAATCCCCGCACAACGGCGCCAACAACTTTTATGTGTTTCAAAAGCTTTTAAATTTATAAGACTGAATATATCGGATTGTGATTATATGGAAACAGCGGGTAAAAGTCTAACCCACATATGTAGTATATCTTTTTACTGTAAGGACCGGTCGTCCACAGGGATTAGAGTAGTGTTCGAATAATCAGAAAGAAAATAAACTTTAACAATTTTGAAAATAAATTTAGTTTTACCAATGATAATAAAGATGACTACTCGGATAGTTGAGAATAATTTATAAGTGTTGGAAATGATTTGACCTCGAAGATGGGACTTTAATTGATAAAAATGGATTTTCTCCGTATACAGAAAAACGTTTTTACGAATTAACTTGATTAACTTAAGACTTATATTTACTTAACTAGACCAAATGTGTCACTTTAATAATCCAGTTATTATTATATCAAAACTTATTTTGTTTATCAATTTACGAAAGTGGATTTCTCAGCACAGACATTAAAGACCATAGACAAATCTTTAAAACCACATAGATCATAACGGATCTTTTGACCTATACCGATATGATATTATATAATCTAAGTTGATAAGCAAAAATAGATAAGATAAGATATAACAGGTTTGCAACATAAGCTTAAGATTAAAACTATCAAGATCATACCAAACACTTATTCATTATCGTAACTTCACCGAGTAGTCATGAGAGATTTAGCCTCTCATAGCTAAAGAGTTCATAACAAAAGCGCACTTTACATAAATTTCTATTATTTCAACAACTAGGTAAGAAAACTTCTTTGTTCTTGATTGTTAGATCTTTTTATTCAAAGGAAAAGGTGTTTCTTGGTGTTTTGGTTATAGAAGGGAAAGTATGTGTGTGTAAAATGGGATAGAATGTGAGAAATGATTATGTTGAAGGATGCAAATTCATCCTCAATTTATAGGAAAGATTGGCTGCAAAGTGTGGCGCACTTAGGAAAAAGTGCGGCGAACTTTGGGAGTTAATGCGATTACATTTAATGACTTTTACTGGAAGTGCGGCGGTTTTGCAAATAAGTGTGGCGGACTTCTTGAACTTTGGCTAGAAATCTTTTCTTTTCTTGTATTCGTCTCCCAAAGTGTATAGATTCATGAGCTTGGGTCTTTAGAGTCTTCAAGTGAACCTATAAGCAATTTAAGCTTAATTAAGTACCAAAATTTCATAAGAAATGATAGGATAAACATAAATAATGCCATAGAAACATGTATAATTTAGGCGTTATCTGTGATCCCCCTTGTACGGGGCACCAAGGGATTGATCTTACGAAAATTTTTTTGCTACAAAACAAAGTTAGAAGTACAAGTACAAGACAAATATCTTTCAAGTTAACACATAATATATATAAATTATCAAAAGAAGAGTTTCATTCCACCAACAAGAAACTCATACATTAGCATATCCAACTAATACATTAAACATAAAATTTAAAAACTAGATCTTAATAAGAGCTAAGACACACTCATAAAGACATAATAAGGCATAGATCTACACTAGTTGATTCTTGAAAGGTAGAAGATGCCATAATCAAAATAGGGGTTGTTTATTATTAAGCTTTTGAGATTGTTCAACTATGGTAAGGAGGTTGTTATTGAGGATGGAAATTGAGTGGAAGGACCAATGATGAGAGATTTGATACGGTTAAGGTCATCTTTTAATGTATCAAATAGATTTCGGGTATTTAAACAATAATGACAAAATTCAGAATGAAGGTTTACTTGATCTAAGGAAGGTGGAGGGATGCATGGTGAGGTAGGAGGTGAACGATTTGTGGAATCAATTGCTTGTTGGAGATTAATCCCAAGAAGATTAGATAAGTGGTGAAGTTTATATGTTATTTGGTTTGGAGATGGGTTTTGTAGAGGTGAAAGAGATGGTGAAGAATTGGTTGTAAAAGGAGAGGTAGGTTTATTCCTATCAGGTGGAGGAGATGGTGGGAGATTGTGACTTTGTCTCCAAGGCTCAAGAATAGCCCTTCGGAGTTTTCTAGAGTAGTCATGAGTGGATTTGCTACAGGATGACATTAAGATCTTGATGATGAGAGAAAGATGTAGAAGAGAAGTGTAGATTGATATGGAGAAGAATGATGGTTATATAAAAGGATTTTGGGAAAGGCATGGTATTGGAGAATGAAGATTCTTGGAAGTGTTTTGTCTAGAAAGGAAAGGATGGTTGGACCTAATTAGAATAGGGTCAGAGTTGCAGAAAAAGAGGGGACATGAAAATTTCGTGGTTTCCTGATGGTGGTCCCTTATATCAGTGGCGGTCCCATATATATCAGGGAGCCGCCCTATATTTAAGGGGACCGTTTTCTGGAGATTCATGAAATTTTCCAGAAGCTTTAATTTTTAGGGTGGTTAATAAGAATTAGAAGGGCGATTATGGCATTTCCATTACTTTACGAATCACATAATACATCTATAGGAGAGAATAAGTCATGTAATATGCTTAAGATGAAGCATATAAATGACTAAAATGTCTACTAAATGTCACATAGCAACCATTAACTATTAATGTAGACACATTATACATGTACTTGATTATCTATGATAGAGGTCAAGATAGTATTACATAGTAATAATAATAGTACGTATCCCTAGCAATAATTCTAGAGGAATATTTCAACCATCATTTGAGTTAACACTTGATGCTTCTTCAGAGGATCTGTAGTTAATTGATTTAAGATGATTAGGATTAACCCAACCTTTCATGGATGGCCAATATGATTTGTATTTCGATTTTCATAGATGAGAATTAATTTTGATGATTTGATCATATAGACGATTTAGAATCATTCCATATGGCATTGGAGAATTTGGTTAATTTTTAATATTTTCAACTCGTTTGGTTAGAAAGTAGGCAAAGTTGAAGGGAGTACTTGTTAGAATGCAATACATCATGTGACATGATGATGCAAAAAGAAATGGTGAGTCATTTTGAGTGCCAAATGCATTATCTTGAATGATTTCATTCCAAGATCTCATGTCATGACGAAGTTCTTCCTTGAGGATTATGTTTGGAAAAATTGTTTGTCCGGTTGTTGTGATTGATTGGATAATTTCCTTTGGTGTTGGAATGTGTGTTTGATATGGTGTGTTTGACTCTTGATTAGTTTTCAAAGAGTCGAGAGAGGGTTCTTCAGAGTAAGAACATTCTCCTTCACATGGAATGGAGAGAATTGAGGCAAATAACTCGAGTGAGAACTTAAATGTTCTTTTCAATGCCCAAAATGTTAAGAAGATGTTTAGATTGTCATCTTTGGTGATTTCCATTGAAGAATAAAATTCAAGTAGAAATCTTGGACAAATTTCTTCATGGAGTTCATATATTTTCGAAAGTTTGATAATTTGAAAAAGGGTTTGAATATTATCGTATTTATTGGATTCAGGAGATATAGGGCGACCTTCATGGATTGACCTACATTCTAGGTTTCGATTGATGGGTTTTAAGATATCAGAAATATAGTTTTCGTTTGAGATTGTTGGAAGGTATGATTTTGTGTATCGTAATTCATCTTCCAAGGTCATTTCACATAAAATTGGAAAAGATAATTGTGGTGAGATTCCTTCATTTAACGAGATGCCTAGTGTGTGCCTATATAAAACAAGTGTGGAGTAACGATTAACTCATTATAAAATCCTAAGAGTTAATCCAAGCACTCCTTAATTTTACTTTTCTCATCCAAACAAGTCGAAAAATACATATTAATTATGTATCTCGAAATTTGTTCATGAGATCATTATGCATGTGTTTGAAACGTTTTTAGGTTGGATTAACAATGTATAATAACAATTTTTTTATGTTCCTAACGTGAGTGATTGGAAAATAAAATTAAGGTTTTGGTTCGAAATCAATTTTTTAACAAATTCACAAATGTATGCAAATCCTATATCCACGGGAAGCATATTAGTTATACATTGTATCCTAGTTGTCTTAATTGTATAAAATTAAAAGAAAACACAAAAATCCCCAATTTCAATTTTTGGTGTTCATCATGAACCCTAGACTCAAATTGAAAGAAAATAGATGAAATGACTTAAAATTGATGATCTTTGTGATATTAATTGATTATTAGTGTTGATTTGATCTTCAATTGATGTTTTAATGGTTGAATTTGAGTTTTGGTGGGTTTTGGGTCGTGTTCGTCGAGTGCAGCAGATAAGGGGGTGTTTGGTTTTTTGTTTTGAAATTTTTTGTTTAAGTGTCCCATTTTGTGACATGCTGGTGGCGGTCCCATATTTACCGGCGGTCCCAAATATATTGGGGGCCGCCCTCAGTCAAGGGTTTTTGAACTTGGTTTTTGACAAAAATTTTACAAAGAGGAGTGACATTTTAATTTGCATTTTGCGAATTAAATATGCTTAAAGTACTTCGGATGAAGTATTTAAGTTGTCACGACACGGAATGGAACACGGACTAGAATTGAGACAGAAGAAAGAGAAGCGAACTAAGATGATTTATGGAATGTGTTCCATCATTCCTAAACCAAGACGTAGATAGTTAAACGATTCACGTTTAAGGGGTTTAGTAAGAATGTCGGCGATGTTGTCGACGGACGGCACTTTTTTGATTGAGATATGTCCTTTCTAGACATTATCACGAAGAAAGTGGTGACGTATTTCGATGTGTTTGGTACGAGAATGTTGCACCGGGTTTTTGCTAAGGTCAATCGCGCCTTTTTGTCCACATATGGAATGGGGTTGGTGTCGTCGAGTCCGTACGTCGTAGTCATGAGAGCTTGTTACATCCCTAGGTGCTTGTTGACATGCCTTTCCGGCGCTTACGTATTCGGCTTCGGTAGTGGATATAGCAAGAGCGGTTTGTTTCTTCGAGAACCAAGATGTCAAACAACATCCTACGAATGTACAAATACCGCTAGTGCTCTTTCGGTCCACATAATCTCCCGCATGATCAGAGTCGGCATATACTACGGTTTCTATGCCGGTCCCCTTAGGATACCATAATCCTAAGTGCAAATAGCGCCTGTAATTATCTGGACGATACGTTAACCGCTTCAAGTATGAGAGGTTTTGGAGCCTCTTAGAAGCGGGCACAGAGCAGACACTAAACATGAAACGGGCCTACTTGCCGTTAGGTAATAATAAACTACCTATCATGCCTCGATACTTCTATGGACTATCTACCGACTTCACTCTTCATCATTCGTGAGTTTAGTATCAGAGGACAGGGGGATTTCCATTGTTTAGACTCGTCAAGATCCAATTTCTTAAGCATTTCTTTAATATACTTAGATTGATTAAAGAAAATACCATCTTCCATTTGTTTTATTTGTAATCCAAGGAAGAAGTTAAGTTCACCCATCATGCTCATCTCGAACTCGTCATGCATGATTTTGGCAAATTCATCACACATGTCTTGACAAGTCGAACCGAATATAATGTCATCGACATATATTTGAACAATGATGAGATTTGAACTTTTCTTCTTAGTAAAAAGAGTGTTATCTACCATTCCCATTTTATATTTATGTTTAATAAGAAAATCTTTTAATCTATCATACCAAGCTTTGGGTGCTTGTTTAAGACCATATAAAGCTTTCTTTAATTTATAAACATGATCTGGTTTTTCGAAATCAATGAATCCTGGAGATTGTGCCACGTATACCTCCTCATTGATAAAACCGTTCAGGAATGTACTTTTTACATCCATTTGGAATAGTTTAATGTCTAAGGCGCAAGCATAAGCTAATAATATTCTAATGGACTCAAGTCTAGCAACCAGGGCATAAGTTTCATCATAATCGATGCCCTCTTGTTGGTTGGAGCCTTGAGCAACTAACCTAGCCTTATTTCGAGAAACAATACCGTTCTCGTCTAACTTATTTCTAAATACCCACTTAGTTCCTATGATTGTCATATTCCTAGGTTGAGGAACTAACTCCCAAATGTCATTAGCAACGAATTGATTTAATTCTTCTTGCATGGCGACTATCCAACTTTCATCTCCTAATACTTAATTCACATTCTTAGGTTCTATAATTGATATAAAACAAAAGAAGTTACTTTGGTTTTGGGCTTGTGACCTAAGGGTTCTTTGGTTACGGTTTCCTATGATATTTTCTAATGGGTGGTTCCTAGATTCCTTAATGTTGATTATTTCATCAACCTCTAAAGTTTCATCCACCATGTCGTTTTCTAGGATTTTATTTTGCGGTGACCGTAATTGCTTCTTCTTCATCTAATTTACCATTTACCAAGGGTTATGTCTTAGAGGGTGGAGGAGTTTTGTAACACCCCCAAAAATCATATACAACGCAGTGGAATACCAAATGGGGTGCTACTTCATAATACACAGCAATAGATACAAGAGAACGACCTCTAGGTGTCGTTTGAAAAATAACATTGTTGATTTAATCAAAATCTGAATTTAATATAAAATTTGTCCCATAATTGCATCACAATGAAAAGCTTGAATGTAAAGACTCCAATGCACTTCAAGAAATCCGAGCATCTAATTTACCTGAGAAAAACATGCTTAAAACGGTCAACATAAAGTTGGTGAATTCATAGGTTAGTTTAAATATGAATGTAAGTTTCAAACAATTATATTTACGCACGGTGTCATCACAGCACCCTGTAAAACGTTTAGAAAATATGCACGACACATTTTATGTCACCAAAAATACCAATATTATCCCAAAGATTTTATAAAGAATGCATGACAAATTTAATGTCACCAAAAATGTATCCCTGGCACCTCGTGCCTATCTATTTCCTGAAAATAATATATACAAAGTAGGACCGCAAGAATTTTCCCTATAATACTACAACACATGCAGACATCACAAAACCAGATTACTATTACACTAAGCTCATGACACTGAAGCTCGACAGTCTTGTTCGCAAAATATAGCTACTCAGCCCGCAATGATGTTTTAACCCGAAACATCTAAAATTCGACATGCTATAACGTTCGTTCCCGGTGATAGCTAG
>BQNB010110715.1:6695-22498 GCA_026074375.1 Tanacetum coccineum | reverse complement strand
CGACATATACTGTACAGAAATTTTCTAGTCCACGAAGAGCATTTTGCATATGTCTTTGAAAGATACTTGGGGCTTGCTTGAGGCAAAAAGGAACTTCTTTTCATTCAAAGTCTTTTTTCAGCTTCATTTTCTACTAAAAAGGCTGGTGACATATGAGGAGATTTTGATTGAATAATTAACTTCATGTCAAGAAGCTCATTAATTTGTTTTGTGAATTCAATCCTATCTTGTGGGGAATAACGCATAGGTTTGACTCTAACAAATGTGTTAGGATCAATGAGTTTAATTGATGCTTTCATCCATCCTTTAGTTTTTTTAGGATCAATAGGATTTTTAGAGCATACTTTATCAAGAATTTCTTCAATGATTTTCTATTTGTTTATTTGTAGAAAGATATTACATCCTTTTATGTTTTCCTAAGAAATGTTTGTTCCAGGAATTTGTTTAATTTTTGAATATTTTTTCATTGATTCAAGAAATTTTGGTTGTCCTTGACTAAAAGTCTTGGTAACCTTTTTAATGATAATTAGTTCATCATTGAGATGAAAAGCAATTCTATCAATCCATTGAACGAAAGGTCCAAATAGTTGACAAAAGTTATTACCTAAGATTAGATCAATACCAGAATTTTGCTGGTAAATTGTAGGGATGTTAAATTCGTATACAGAAAGTTTTAAGGAAATGTTCCTACAAACTTGATTGATTTTTATAGTGTCACCATTGGCAATGGTGGCTGTGATTTCTCTTGGTGAAATTTCCCATAAGTCATAAGGGATAACATATTTACTGGCTAAACAAAGGGATGCTCCAGTGTCAATGTAACAATTTAATTTGTATTCTTTGAAACCTTTGAATTTAAGATTTCCTTGAACGTAGATAGAGTTTGGATTTGTTATATTTCTAACATAATCCTCGTGCTTTTGAAGATTGTAAACAAAATGATGTTTGTTCTCCCCTTCCCATAAAACTTGGAACAAGTTTTCTTTATTCTGATGATACATCAGAATTTTCTTCGTCAGAAGATGAGGTGATGATGATTTCTTTTGTTTTGAGATAGAAAACATCTTCTTCATCCTCATAGATATCTTCTAGAGGTTCATATCCTTGTATAAATGCAATTCTACACATTTTTTACTTTAGTTGGATATTGATCCTTTTTAGGGCACTCATTTGAGTAGTATCCTTCTTCATTACAAGACCAACACCTGCACTTTTTCTTTTCTTTACCTTTTGGGCAATATTTCTCAGGTGGTTCTTTAGTTGATTTTTTAAAGTATTTTCCTAGGGAAAATCTTTTTCTTTTTTGCTTCCAAGAAGTTTTATATCTCTTTTTAAGTTTTTTGTTATAGAAATTATTTTTTCTTTCATTTTTTGTTCTACCGATATCTAGGTTTTCCATATCGACAATGTTTTCACAACAGCTTTTGCTAAGTGACTTAAGCTTTTTCTGTTTGTATCTAGCATCACAGATTTTACTGATTTCTTCTTTTGCTAATCTGCTAGCAAAGGCGAGGCTATTTTGAGAAATGATGTTTCCTTCTTTTTTCCATCTTTGTATGGTTTGTTCACTTATGATTGGTATCTTCATAAGGTAGGCTTCAATCCATTGAAGGTGTTCACCTAATGGGATTTTTTATAGATTTTTCTCATAGAGACATGTGTATTCATAAAGACTACAGATATTTATGAGTTGAACTCTAGTTAGATTTCTCCTAGCTTTATCTTGTTCTTTAATAATTTCTAGATCTTTATTTCCATGGTAGTCGATTCCTACAAACATAGTATATGGGACATCAATCACAGAATTGAAAAAATCTGTTCCATGCAAATCTTCGTTCCATTATGCTTGTTTAACAAGACCTTGGATAATTCCTTCTGTTTTGTGCTAAATTAGAGTTAAAACTGATTTGGCAGTTTGAAAATCGTCTTGATTGGTTTGTAAAATAAGGGATATTTCAGTGGACCATTTTTCAAGGATTCTTTTTCTTTCATCTAAGTCTGAAATACAGTCAAGATTGAGTATATTTATGGCTCCAGATGAGGAGTTGTTTTTATTTGGAATTCCTTTATGTAAAGGCATTTTGAATTCGTAGCTTTTTGAATTTTTTCTAGAGGTTTCTCCCCTTTTATTTTTAGATTTTACCCTGTTTATTTTTTCAATCCTAGGAGATCTTTCATCTTTTGAGTCAGACTTAGTTATTGGTTCTTCCATTGTTTGATCTGTTATGGTGTTAAAGAAATGTTTTAGAAGATATTTTTCAAAATCCTAAGGATTTTCTTTGAACTGTTGTTCACATTCGTCATTATTGTATGACAAAAGTTTTATTAGATGTTGGTCGCAACTATCTATGTTATTGAAGAAAAAGTCTTCAAGTTGGGAAGAAATATTCATTCTTTTGTTTTGAAAGTAAATATCTCTTATTTTTCTTTTGGTTTGTTAAATGGATATTTTAGCGCTTGCTTATTTTTTAAGCTTTCCATTTTAGGTTCTGAAGATCCTAAATTTGGTGGTGAAAACCTAGTTAAACCTTTATAGCTAGTAGTAGTTTTAGGTTTTTCTGGTATGTTCTTCAAAAGACCTAGAATTTCTTTTTCATATGAACTACTTTTTATCAACTCACTTATGTCAGTTATAATTTTTGCAGAGGCTTGTTCAATGCTGTTATTATTTTTATTGATAATTTTTTCAAGTAAATCAATAATCTTTGCTTGATTTTGTTTTACCTCATGGAGGTCAGAACTCACAGTTTGAATACTAGCCATCTATTCACCAATAACTCGGTTGAGTTGATCATGAATTTTGTTAAGAGCAGTAGTGAAATTATGAATTTCGCTTCTGGTTACTTGAGGTTCTATGTTGAAGTTCTCAAGGTTATTTATAGATGCTTCAAGTCTATCGACTTTGATATTTAAATCTTTGAGTAGTTTAATATATCTACCCAAGTCGGTTTCTATGTCTTTTTGGAGTTGGTTCCAAAATTTATTAAACGTAGAGATCTTAGATTTCGAGGTTTTCTCGCTTTGATCTTTACTAAGTCCAAAGTAAGAAAGAAGTTTGGAGATCCCAAGCCAATTTCTCCCAATAATTTGATTGATATTATTGGTTGAGTTTATTATGTTAGCAACGCTGGGATTAGCGGTGCTGAAAACATACTTTCTAGATGTAGGATCTATTCCTTCGTCTAATTTCTTGAAGTTTAGGATTTTTCCTTTTTTGTATATGTGCGGGTAGGGCACAGTTACAGACTTTGAACAACTCATCCGTGAAGAATCTTATGTAGATCTTCTTTTAGAGAGTCTATATTTTGAGACATTTTTCTCATACTTTTCCCTATATTTGAAGAGGATGCTTCTCCAATGTGGGGTACTTCTCCAATGTGTAGTTTATTTCTTCTGACTTGAGTTGATGGTTTTTGACCAATCAATCTTTTATCTTTAGCAATGTTAATTGCCCAAGTTTCATCAATAGGTTTTATTGTGGCAAATTTGCTGCCTTCAACACTACCGATTTCAGTAAAGAGATCATCCATTTCGATATACTCTTTCTTTTTGTAGTCTATGCTGTGATGACTAGACGTCAAAGCATATGCGACTAGATAGGTGATGCTAAACACCTTGTTGCCAGGTTTCATGAGGTCTGACCTTTCAAACTCATGTACAAAGGCAAGGACTTGATCTAGGTCTTTAGAATCTAGACTTATTCCATATTGAGGATAGACTGTAAACATAAACCTAGAATAAGCAAGGTTTCCTCTTGTAATCTCAAGTATGCAATCTTTTCTGGACTCAATTCTATTATCTAGGAGAGCCATTTTTATAGGAGTGTCGATGCCACTTTTAAATTCTGATTTAATTAAAATTTTAACTGCTCCTAAATGGACACAACTAATTTTGTTCTTAATGTTAGGATTTATTTTTGACAGACTTTTGTTTATTTCTTCCTTTGTGATTAAAGGTAAGTAAACAGCTCCTGTAGTTTCGAAGATGTCAACATGCATTTCTTTAGAGTTAACAAAATAATAAATTTCGTTTTTTCATCTTAAAGGTTTTAAAAATCCACATGTTTTTGGAATTTTAAAAGCTTGTTCTTTGTTTAACAAAAGTTTTTGTTTTGAGATTTTGTTTAGAAGATCTTGCTTTATCATAAAACTAACGTCAAAACCATGTCGTGAGTCTGAAAAGGTAATTTGATGGTTTTCAGTTTCATCTTCTTGAGAAGAATGATCAGGGCTATTAGTTCTAAAGCTCATTGATAATTTTTTCAAGTAAATTAATTTTCTTCTTGTTTTTGTTGCTTATAAAGGACTCTATCACCTTTATAATTATAACTTCCGCCAGTTATTTATTGGTATCAAAGCAAACCTAGTTACGCTTGCCGTCTCTAATACACAAAATTAATTAACTTTTCAAATCACTATATCATGTTTATAACAAAAGTAATTTATGGAATCTGAACTTTTCTTCACACCCAAGTGAGTGACCATGCTAACTGAAACAAATCAATCAATCTAGCAAAAAAAATATGTTTAAGGAAAAGGTTGATGGGACAAATATACAGAGGCCTTGACCAAAATATTCTTTTAAGATAATGGTGTTTTAACCACTTTTAGTGTAAAGTAGACGAAGTTAATTAATTAATGCAAAAAGAAAACGTTCAATATCGGTTTCCTAAATGGTAAAAGGGCTAATAATTCTGGCCCCATGAGGAATTGTTGCTTCAAGGAATGCTTCAAAATTAGTAAGGTGTTGTTTGTTTATTAAGAGGTTCTGAAGCTAAATCTGACTTGCACATCTGAATCTGAGGCGTAAATGTTTGAATCTGAATGAAATAATATTGTTTGTTTTTTTGTATAAAAAATTGTCTGAATGATATTAATATATAACAGTTTCATTCTTATGATACATAAACGATTATAAACATTAAATAAAACTATTGAGTCATCGAACTAACACGACATAGCAACATATAAATAAGTTGTGTTAAGACAAAACATTCAAGGATATTGTGTCGCACTTTAATCTCGTAAATTAATCATATATTGTTGGTATGTTATATTCTCATGTTGTTAAACATCTACGCCATTTCTTAAAACTATCACTGTCAATTAATTTACGATGATAAAATTATGAAAAAAGTAGAATATCTTAGAATATGTTTAACATTGTCATGTAACAATTAAAATATTTACAAAGGAAAAGAATTTAAGTTAATACCCAAAATACGCATGTTACTATTTGGTTGAAAAAATTAGTCATATATTATTATTAGTTGAAAAACTCTTTGTGTTAAGTTTGAGCATTTTTATCATCATCATATTATCATATTTAATATTTTTTTATTTTTAGTAAAATAACGACATAAGTGTTTCTAAACGTATTATCAATACGAAAGAAAAAAAATGAGAAAATATATAATATAAAATAAAAAAAAGGAACCAAAGAAAAAAACGAAGAAAAAAAATAAAGTAAAAAAGCTAAAAGAAAAAAACCGAGGAGGTGTGTAACGAATATCGTGTTGAAGTTTGAAGGTTAGTGTCTTGAAGACCCTTCCCCGTGAAGTTATCGTTTTTTATGAATATATTTTATATTTCTTTATTTTTCATTTTCTTTTATATAAAACTAAAAAAAATACAAAAATATTTTATTTTTCTCATTTTATTTTTGTAGATTTATTAAAACACCAACAATACTTTTCCTAAAGTATTGAAAGTACCAAAAAAATTAAAAAACCAAAAAAAGAAATCATTTTGTCAATTGATTAATCGGCTCGCCTTTAGTTTAACAAACTATAAGAGAAGTATAAGGAGTGTTGATCCTACGAACTTCGACCCGAAAGGAGAAGGTTTTTAAAACGCTTCGCGCTTACCTGCTCCTCTGCTTCTTTGTGCGTTTTCTAGAGAGCTACCATGTACTTTTGACTTTCGGTTTTAAAAAAAATATTTTTCGTTTAGATTTATTTCTCTTATTTTGTTTTAGTGCATACGCACTCGCTCTTCATCGAATTTAATTGTTGAACCGGTCACAATTCCGAATCGACGTAATCGTAGACGTTCCAAGCAAATAGTCGAACCCAAGCTTCGATCTATTGTAGAGACTTCCGTTGCTACTATGGCGGATACGCGTACTATGTCGGAATTACTCCAAACACCCACCGAGGGTTACGGAGATGCAATTGTTATTCCCGCTATACTTGCCGAAAATTTTGAGTTGAAAGTCGGGTTACTTCAATTAGTAATTCGAGCCAATTTCATGGTTTTGAGAGGGACTACCATCATGCTCATATTCGTTGGTTTAACAAGATCACGTCTACGCGTAAATACAAAAATGTTTCACACGAAGCTATCAAGTTGATGCTTTTCCCATTTTCTCTTGAGGGGCAGCCCGAATTTGGCTTGAAACAGAACCCCCTCGTTCTATCCTTACATGGGAAGATCTCGCTTCTAAGTTTGTGAATTACTTCTTTCCTCCTTCGAAGACTACGAATCTCAAGAATGATATCACAAATTTTCAACAAAAGTTTGATGAAACGTTTAGTGAGGCATGGGACCGTTTTAAGGATCTCCTTCGTAAATGCCCACATCACGGTTTTTTAGAATTGCACCAAATCGATACATTTTATAATGCATTGACACAATCCGATCAAGAATCTCTAAATGCAGCCGCCGATGGTAATCTTGTGAACCGTGCACCTCGAGATGCTTTGACGATTATTGAGAATAAGTCGAAAGTACGTACTTCACGAAACAAACCGATTGTTTCAAAAGTGAATACTACTACTTCTTCTTCATCTCCTTCTCCGGATATTATCGCTCTCACCGACATCGTTAAGGAATTAGTGCTTATGAACAAGGCTAATTAACAAGCTTCCGTGAAAGCCATATAAGAGACTTGTGTGACTTGTGGTGGACCGCCTCCATACTATGAGTGTCTTGCTACCGATAGCAACACTTTTAATGCTTCTGCAGCCACAGGGACCTACAATCAAGGAGGTAACGGATACCGTCCTCAAGGAGACCCGAATTATCGTGCTAGCAACCAAATGGGACCACCCGATTTTCCTCATCCGAATGTACAAATCAATCAAAACTACAATCGGTACAATCAAAATCAAGGAAATTATCAAGCTCTGAACAATCAAGGAAGAGGGCAAAACTTTAATAAAGGAAACAACAATTATCAAGCTCCGAATTTTCAAGCTCCTAATTATTAAGCTCAAGTCGGACCTTCGAATGAGTTAACGAACTACATGAAAAGTAATGAAGCTACTCTAAGAGCCATGCAAACTCAAATGACTAATAGGAAGACGGAATTACGGAATGAATTCAAATCTTCTCTTGATACAAGAACCAATAAGATAAAAAATCAAAACAATCAAATAATGAACATGTTAACTAATCTTACTATGCAAAAGAAAAATCCCTCGGGTTCGAGATCACTTCCTAGTAATACCGTAGCTAACCCGAGAGGTGATGTGAAAGCTATTACCACCCGAAGTGGTGTTGCTTATGATGGACCTACGATTCTACCTACGCCTTCTCCTCCCCCGAAGGATGTGGAACGTGAAACCGAGGCAACAAAGGACAAGGTGCAAACTACAAATTTAAGAAGTACCGTACACGTCCAACCTCTGGTTGTCCAAGTTCCAATTTTGGAGCCTGATGTTGCTCCAAAGCCTAAACCTAAACCGTCGATACCTTATCCTTTAAGGCTTAATGAACAAAAGCTCCGAGAGAAAGCTAATTATCAAATGTTAAAGTTCCTTCAAATCTTTCAAAGATTACATTTCGACCTTAGCTTTGCGGATGCTCTTCTTCACGTACCTAAGTTCGCTTCTACGTTTAAGAGTCTCCTTAGTAATAAGGAAAAAAATATTCGAATTGGCTAATACTTTATTAAATGAGAATTGTTCGACGGTGCTCCAAAAAAAGTTTCCCGAAAAACTTAGAGATCCCGGCAGATTTCTCATACCTTGTGATTTTTCGGAGCTAGTTGAGTGCTTATCCTTGACCGATCTTGGCGCTAGCATCAAATTAATGCCTCTTTCCGTATGTAAGAAGCTTTCGCTCCCGGAACTTACTCCGACTCGCATGACTCTCGAACTCGCAAACTAATCGGTTGCTTATCCGGTTGGTGTTGCCGAAGACGTCTTTGTGAAAGTAAGAAAGTTTCATTTTCCGGACGACTTTGTTGTAGTGGATTACGATGTCGATCCTCGGGTTCCCCTCATTATCGGGAGGCCTTTCTTGAGGACGGCACAAGCATTAGTCGACGTATACGACGAAGAACTTATTTTAAGAGATGGAGATAAACAATTGATCTTTCATACTGACACCACTTCGAAATATCCTAATGAGCATATAATTGAGTTGATTAAAATGATTAATTTCATTAATATATCATGCGAGGATAATTTCGAAGAAGTGCTTAAGATTAAGAAATTATCTTATCATTTAAGTGGCAGTACCACTTCTACACTGATTCTTCTCCTAGTCTCACACCGGTTGAGACTAGTGATTCTCTTCTCGAAGAGTTGGCCGATGAACTTGCTCTTCTTGACTCATTTCCACCGGGAATTGGTGATGCCGACTTTGATTCGGAGGGAGACATTCTTCTACTTGAAAAGTTATTAAATAATGATCCATTATCTCCTCTCCCTTCGAAAGAACTTAATTTTGAGGAACTTAAAATGATAAAATCTTCGATTGATGCTTTTCCCCCTCTTGACGTTTTAGGGGGTAATTCTGTGATTTTCTCTAATCCTCTCTTCGATGCTAATGGTGATTTTACCTTTAGTGATGACGAGTTACCTCATGAGGCGGATGCTCCGGAGGAAAATTTTAAAATTTATTCAAACCCTCTTTTTGAATTTGATGAAGAATACATCTCTAGTGACGTAAATCCTCTTTTTAATAAGGAATTAGAGGATATCGAGAGCAACGACTCTTATGTTTCTAATCTTGATGAGCCGGTTTTGTCCGTCACACCTCTTTTCGATGCTAATGAGGATGGGTGTTTTGACCCAGTAGGCAATATTGATGAGATCAATGCTTTTCTTGATATGGATGTTTCTACGGTTATTGAGGTCGGTTATCATAATTCAGAGGGAGACGAAATCTTTCTTGAATATTTGCTTAAGAAAATTGCTTCTATGGATTCTTCTCTTCTTTTCTCCTCCGGGAGTGAAGATATTATCTTTGACCCCGGCATTCCCGTTTTTAGTTTCTATTCTCTTGAGCCAATGGTATCTCATCGGAGTAGAACTTTCATGTGCTTCAATGTTATACTAAACATCTTGAATGAAGTCGAGTTGAGATATGCCTACTCTCCACATGTTAACGTCCCTAATATTCAATGATGAATGAGGGTCGAGTCAAGTACCCAAGATGACTCGCACAAAAACAAGCGCTTCGTGGGTGGACAACCCATGCTTACCCTAGAGTAGTAATATTTAAGTTATTGAATAATGTGACGTAAGAGGAGCTCAGTCTCTTCCTTTCTAGTGTTTCGGTGGTTTTGAGTGGTTTACTGTCCAGGATTGCCCTTATTTTTGAAGACCATCTCTTGCTCTTCGTTTTGTCCATCGTTTCCCTCGAGCTTCATCCTTCACATGCTATAATGGAATCCGATATCCTAGATTCTCATATTGATGACGTTTCATCTATTTGCATAATTCAATACAACGACCATCAGATTACGACAACACAGGAATACAACATCTTCTACAATACAAAAAATAGATACAGGTGAAAAAAGGCACGACAAAAGAAACACACAAAGAAACAGGTAAGAACAAAGCCCATTTAAACATTGAGATGACAATGTATAGTTCTAGTATGCAGTGGGGGGATCTTTCGATTTATAGAATCTTACTTGCATTTTTCTTTTGTTTCACACGTCTCCCGTTTTGCCACAACAATACACCAAAAATAATGTGATTTTTATGCCAAAAGTTAAAAAAATTCAAAATAAAACAAGTAGTTTTTTGACACGAATTTTGATTTTCCGACCAACGGAATCAAGATAAAAATTTGACTTGTGATCGAGCGAGTGATTTGTTGCGCTCTTAGCTTGCCCTAACCTAAATAAATTTAATCCATTTGCTAGGCCTTTATACAACGATCTTTTAAAACGCTAATTCTAGCGTTGAACGATCCAAGAGTATTGCACGGTTCCAATCTATATCAGTCTTTAAATATGCAAAGTTTGCTTTTTATTAGACTCAGCATTCCATAATCTTTTATTCAAGATTTTAAATTGCGAAGACATGAAAAATGAAAAGTTAAGTAAAAATTTTAGATGCTAGCGTGGAGATTGATCTCTTTAGAGCCATAAAAGTTCACTTGTCTTTATTGTCTCCCCCTGATAATCTTAATAAACCGTTATATTATTGTTAAATAAAATAAAGTATTTTACGTGGTATTTTTGCGATTCTTAGTTAGATCACTTCAGTAGAGGATCCCTTCTGGTTACATTAAGTTGTCACATCTTAGTGTTTCGTCCAGTGTTGTGGGAAAAATAAGGCTAACCGATCTTGACTGACGGCTACGCTACCGTTGTCTAGGAATTAACAAGACCACAGGACTTATGAAATTTGGCAATAATAAGTAATAATAAAAGCAAAACCTAATCCGTAAATAAGACTTCTGGATCATGGTCGGCTCGCATACCGATGTGACAGTCGTTTAAAGGGTGGAGGTAATAATAATAATAATAAAAACTGTAGGCTGATAAAAGTTTACTATCTCTGGTCGGTTCGCTCCCGATGTGGCAGTCTTCAAAAGAAGGCCCATAGTAAGAATAATAAATCCAAGACTAATAAAAGTTTGCTGCATCTGGTCGGTTCGCTCCCGATGTTGCAGCCTTCAAAAAGGTCAAGGAAATTACTGAGGTCGAAATAAGACTATTGGCACTTGTCGGTTAGGATGCCTGGTGTGTCAGTTGTTTAAAAGACCGAGGTTTAATAACGTTGCAATAATAACAATAAAGCCAAATTTTGACTCCGTTGTTATCTAAATAAAGCTTTCGTCTCTGGACTCGTAGTTAAGTTGTTTCGGATGAAATAAAAAGGATAACCCCTACATCATGCGAAATTAGAACCTTAATGTGGACCTTATTCTCACCATATTGTCTCTTTAGGAAAGGATTTTAAACTAATTATGGTCTAAACCGGGTTTACTTTATAAAAAATAAGGCCATAATTTATTTGTCACTAATAATAAGAATAAAATCCTTAGAGGATTTAGGAATAAGGGAGCGGAAAGTAGCTATGCGTACACAATTAACATTTATGAGTAGTGTTAGCATCTTAACTTGTATTTAACAATAATTTCGTTTTTAAGCTTGGTTTGGGGCGGGTGAAAAATCAAGGACGATGAATTTATCCTTTTAGTAAATTTTGTTCCGTGATCCTTAAAGTTATGAAAAAAAATGAATGATAATAATAAATGTATGCATATATAAAAATGGTAAATTGGAGCGTTTTAAACTAGTGATTTCTTAATCCCCTTAGATGAACACTTAGCTACTTTTCGAGGTAATTAGTCTAGAGGGGGTTGAAATTTTTAGTTTTCTATGTGTGTATATAACATTGCGTGAGGACACGGAAATAGCTTAGTATGGGGGATTTTTGATATGTGTTTTTATCACATATCAACTTTCCTTATTAAAACGAGCTTAAATGACCAAAAATATATGAAAAATACATTGTATATGTGTGTTTTGTGAATTATGTCTTGCACGTAACGGATATATCAAAAATGGACAAAAACGAAGCTAAAAAGGACAAAATCCGAGCACAAGATTGGAAGAGCGTGAGAAAGTGAAGCCGAAGGCAAATTCAGTTTTAATGGGCCAACCCGTAACCCATTTTATGGGCCGGGTCCGCCCATTAACACTTGAATTATAAAAACCATTTGTGCAAAATTAAAGCCTAAATCATAAATCCAAAACCAAATCCATTTCACTACCCTGTAAATAAAAGCCCAATCCCATTTACCATGGTCCAAGTCAAAACAAGAGAAATGCAGGGTCAAAGTTACTGTAAACTTATCCCTTTCCCTCCCACTTTATTTACATAGAAACATTGTACGGGTTAATGCATTTCACCTAATCCCACACACATCAATTCCCTTCTAGAAGATCAAGCCTGACACGTCTGACACTTCTTAAGCCATGTTGGCAATCCTACACTCTCCCATTGGTTGGACAATCGTGTAAGAGGATCCAGGGGCTCAGATGGGTGGATTTGGAATCAAGGGCTTAGATGAAAGCTTAAAGATGCTCCTCAGGCTCTAGAAGGCTCCTCTCCCTGCTATAAATAGAAAGAGAAATCACACAGTAGAGACATCTATCTTAGTGTAGTTTTAGTAACTTGTTAGTGTAGCCTTTAGCTTATTGTCTCGTTTTTAATGTAATTTCCTCTTTTGAAGCTTGTAAACGTTTGATTTTTAATAAAAATCTTAGTTTTGTTTAAATTGTGTTTTTGAATTCTGTTTTTAACTTTTATACAATTATGATTTAAATGTGTTTAGAATTAAGCTAATAAGCTCATTAAGCTCTCTATTACTAATAAGCTAGCTTCTATTTAGTTAAGCTTGTTTAAAGCTTAACTGAATAAGCCATTCACCTAAAATACCTCAAAATTCAGTATAAGCTTTATAATGGATGATAAGCCAATAATGGATGGGCTTATGGGTTTTACCAGATTGTTTCCAACAAACTGGAGCTTGTAGATAAGCTCTTAAGAGCAATATAAGTCCTTGTTTTGAGCAAAGGACAATGTACTCTCTCTTTTACTCTTTTAAGCTTAATTTTCTCATTCAGCTTATTGCTTGCTTATTTTATGCTTATAATTGCTTAATTGTGCTTATTCAGTCTTTTAATAGCTTAATAAGTTTAGCTTTTAGTTTAAAATAGTTTAGTTTAAATTTTAATAGAAACTGTCCATTTATTAGTTAAATTTGCTTATTAGTTTAACTTAATAAATAGTGCTTATTTCCATTAGTTTATTACTTATTAGTCCTTAATATTGTTAGTAATTCATCTGTTTTATCATTTTAGAGCTTATTGTAATCTGTTCTTAGCTTTAAAACAGGTTTTCAGTTTTTAAAGGGGTGTTTGAGACAAGGAGTTTTAAAGTGAAAAATTATGTGCAGCTTGTTTCTAGTTATCAAAATGAATTTCATAAGCTCAAGTAAGGTCTAAAAGATATTTTTTATAAGCTATAATTAAGAGTTGATAGGTTTTCTAGTTTAGTTTAGCTAAATCTAAAATCTGCTAGTCTAAAGTGGTCTTAAACTACTTATTTGCTAAATTTGTAGAATGAATGCTTAAGGAGTGGTTTTTGTACTCAGAAAAGGTTTCATTTAAATCAATGCACATCTATTTAGAGTCATAAGTCTTTGGATAAGCTTTTTAGTCTTTAGAACAAAAAACAGTTAGTAGTTAGGATTATGCAGATAATTTGAGTCTAAATCATAGCTCAATTTAGGTTTATTTTTAAAGGATTTAGCTTATTATAGCTTGTTTTCAATCTGTTTAAAGTTTTTAAGTAGTCATTAGTAGATTTTAAGTCTTAATTTTAAGCTTTTAATAGTCATTAATTTTCAAAAAGCCAAAATAGTAGTGTAGTCTGTCACTTTCACTTTCCATTCCTAGCTTATTTCTTGAACTTATTTACTTAACTTTAGCTTAATTGAGATGATTGAGTCTAGTCCTAAATCTGTTTTCACTTTTCAGCTTATTTTAAGTGCTTATAGGTCTTAAAATTTAGCTTAAAAAGTGTGGACAAGTCCTTTAATATATGTTTTTGAGTCTAACTGTCTAAGTGCTTTTTGTAGTTTTTTTCTTATTTTTAATCCCTAGTGCTTATTAAGTATAGGTCTTAATCTGTTTTAGGTTTTCAGCTTATTTCTTGTGCTTATTTGTTCTAAATCCTAGCTTAAAATAGTGGTCTTAGTCCTTTAGTAGTGTTTTTAGAGTTATCTGTCTTTATGCTTTTGGTGCTTTTCAGCTTATTTTAATTGCTTATTTTTAGTCCTTTGTGCTTATTTAGTCCAGGTCTTAATCCGTTTGTAGCTTATTGTTTTTTCTTTGAGCTTATTGAGTCACAAATGTCCAAACAGTTTTAACAAATGCATAAGGTCTTAATTTTTCTAAACTGTCACCTTTTGAATAGCTTTTTTCTAGCTTATTAATAAGCAATGTCCTTAAGTCCTTCATTAAAGTAGCTTATTTTAGCTTATAGTTTAGCTTTTTCAAATAGAAAATAAAAAAAGATTTTTCTAAAAAGGAAGTCACAGGGTTCGAACCTGTGACATTCCCTTCACACACACAACACCTCAACCACCTGCCTTATGGTCTTTTTCATTTAAACATTTGCACCATTTATTATTTACCCTTTATTTTAGTTTTGCTTATTTAGCTTATTATAATTTTCACAGCTTATTGGATTAAGCTGTGAATTCCATTTTTCTTCCTAAACCTTTATTATTAGTTCAAGAATTTTTTTGAGTTTTTTCATAATTTTAAGTTTTCATTTAATATTTTTAATTGAGTTATTAGTTTAAAAAGCTTTTAAATTAGTTTTAAAAATAATAAAAATACAAAAAAATTATATATTCTGTTTCTAAAAATTAATTTTATCATTTTAGTTTAAGAAATTTGCATTTTAAGTGTTTAGAGTTTATTTTGATATTTTTTTGTTTATCCGTTAGTCCGTTAATTGTTAATTAACCGTTAAGTGTTTAATTGTCGTTAGAATTTAGTTGTGCCTTTAATTTTAGTTTAGCGTGCCTTTTATGTGATTTTCCTTTGCGTTTTTAGATTTAGAATCCAAAATCCAAAATATTGAATATTCAAGCACGCGATCACGAACCGAAACAAGGTTTTCAATTCACGCTTCGTCGGGATACGACATCCGGGAGATAAAATATTATTTGTCCTCAAGCAATTTTTATATCAAACGGGATACTCTCTATACTATTACTTATTTGGTATTTTAGGAAATATATTTTATATAGACTATTATACTCAAATCACTCAAGCAAGTTGTTCCATGGTAACTGCAGACTCGAAAGAAGCCCATCAATCTTTCTGCCCCACCTAATAACGTCAAAAATAATAAATAAAAGTTCGTCGGACGGCTCCCTTCCAATCTTCCCATTCATTCTGATCCTTCTTCAATCCATCGTTGTCCAGCCAAGCCTAAACCCGTAAACCCACTATTATCAGCTTGTCAAATTCTCGAAGCGTATAAAACGCGCCTAAGACATTTTTTGATTTATAAATTTTTGTTGTAAAAGCTTTACAACGATTGACGACTAAATTAAACTATATAGAATTGAAGATTGAACATAAGAAATACCTGCATCTCTCGGCGATGCCTTGCTTCATCCCGATATCTGTAAGGGATTTCAAGAGCCTCATCTGCAAATAACAGACACACGTACCTTTTCTAAAAGTAAACATGTGATATTCAGGATGTTACTGTTCTAGTCCTCACCGATGCCCATTACCGTTTTTACGCATAGCTCATGATAAGTGCTTAATTACACATATCTTTTACCTCTAAAAACGAGCTTAAATGACCAAAAACAGACAAAAACTGCCAAATATATGTTTGTTTTGCATTTGTATTGTGCAGGAAATGGATATCAACAAAAAGACAGAAAACCAAGCCAAAATGACAAAACTGAGCATGGAATGGAAAAGACTGTGCAAAATCAAGGCCAAAGTCCAAAAATGCCAAAGTCAGAGTCAATACTGAAGAATCAGCAGTCAAACCGGAGCCGGAACGGAAGAAT
>BQNB010110714.1:0-22498 GCA_026074375.1 Tanacetum coccineum | reverse complement strand
AGTACCAGCAGGTCATTTTCCGGATCAGTTTTAGTAACGATGGTTAAAGGAGTATTTATACATGGAAATAAAATCAACCAAAATTCATGAATATACTAGACACATGTGGGAACCTCTGTGATTTTTGGTAGAATTTTAGGAGGTCGTTTAATAGGTCTATAAAATTCGAAACCAACTCTTAAAAAGTTCACAGATTCTGGAAATTAAGAAAACCCTAATTAGGTTTCATTAAGTGCTATAAGTAGTAAGATTTAGCAATGAACATATAAAATAAGATATATAATGATATGTAATCATGGATTCTTGTAGATTCGGTGAAGAGGGAGTGATCTCTTATCTTTGTGTTCTTTCTCTCCGTTGCGTGTTTGTTAAGGTACAGATATCCCGTCCTTTTAGTAAGGACACCTCGTGACTTGATTCTCATTTGTTTTAGCTACTTTGATTCGTTTGATATTTTGTCCGATTTGCTATCCGTACTCATGACTCATTGATATTCGTTGATATTCTGTTTGATTTGATATTCGTATTCATGATTCCTTTGATCTTTGTTTGAATATGATACTAGATCCGTTATCTTGATTGAATTATTGATAACTTGTTCAGTTTGCTTAAATCTTTGCCCGAGCAATTTAAACTAGTCATGGAGGTACCATGACCATGTCATTGATGCACCAATGGCATGACACTATCTGTGGCGGTGTGATTAGTCCATGGCGTTCCCTTTTGAATGATGGCCTTTGATTATTATTAGCTTACATATGTATGTATACTCGTCAATGTACTTGTGTATATGGATATGATTTTGTTTTGCAGGGAGCGTATGGATGCATCCTAGGTACTTTGTTAAGTTCAGTTCAGGTGAATGGTTGTGTGTGTGCTATACATCCCATATCACATTTGGTACATCAGGAGTTGCAAACCCTGTGTACAACTTAGTATGTGGCTATATGATTATATCTGTTTAGGGTCTATTCATGTATCATGTTTAGACATTTATCCGAGATCGTGGGCATTCCTTTGTTATTCTTGATTCTTATTCATTTGATTCATATTTCGTATGATATTTGTTTAGTAGGTTCTCGTGATTCATTTTATTCATTCTTTTGTCTTATTACCTTTTTATTATTATATCTGTTCACTGAGCGTTAGCTCAGCCGCATTTTTCTTTTCCTGCGGCAGGTAATAAGCGGGAAGCTAGGATTTAAATGTTGAGAGCAGGAAGCTTTTAGAGGACCGGCCCTTGATAGATTTCCTTTGCTTGAATTTATGTTTAAGACTTTTTTTCGTTTAAAGATCTCTTTTCATTTAGACTTTATTAGAATTTTATTACTTTTGGAAGTCATTTTGTTACATGACTTAGTATTTTTATTTAATAAAGTCTTCCGCTTGCGTTTATATGTTCTGATATGACACCATAATGTGACTCTTGGTCTCTTTATCAGCGAGATGTTACAGACAGTTCTAAGATAAGTCCCTTTCGTAATATTATCGACTTTTTCAAAGAATACCCAATCCCGTGGAACGACCTGGTCTTACCTAAAAATATTATACTACATACGTGGGTTATACTTTTACCCATGTGTTTCCCTATAATAAAATTGGTATTTTCAGTCATTATAAATTTAAAGGTTTTGAAACACATCATTGTTGCATCATATTTGACATAATAGTCCCATTTTCCAGAGGGTTCACCAAGTGTTGACCACTTTTCCCATGACATTTGCCTTGATCGTTTTGGTTTGCTACATCGCTTAGCTTTGTTTAATGGTTCTTCTTTTAGGATCTTTGCTTCATTTAAGGAATCTTCACAGAAACATATGTCATAAGGGATATGTTCCGTTTGAGGATCTTGTAAGCAGATTCCTATAAAATGCTCTTCGTCTTCATCTGAGTGATCATTACCTAGTATTTCTCGATCAAGTTAGTCAACTAAGTATCTTGCCGGTTAGGGTGCTCTACGATATCTTTCAAATAGGAGGCTTAATGATCTGTTAAGCCTTTCATTTACTGCTACCCTTAATGGAACTCATATCAAAGTTTGCTCAGATGGCCTTAGGTTCTAGCTCATTCCTTCAAGCTCTTCTACACTTCTTCTTTCACCAGGTATTGTTGTGATGCCAGTTGTTATGAGATGGTCCACAACATTGTCTACGCTGTATTGGAATCCCATATAACTGGTATTTCATAATCTACTAATCATAGCCATTATGACTAGCAAGTTACTTTTACCTCCTTGCCATGTATCGTATCCATGAGTCTGTATAGAAACTTCCACATGGTTATGGAAATCATCTATACTTAGAACCATATCAGGAAACATATAGACTAGCTGTGTTCCTAAAGAGAGATCTACTTCCATGATTCCAATGATTTACCGACTATCTTCCCATCCGGAGTCTCTGAGGACCACCAAAGCGTTTGTAGAAAATTTAAATCATTTCATAGACAAAGCTTAGTGAAGAATATAAAGTAGGAGTGTATGACAACACTTTACAGATTAGAGTTTTATTTATGATTTTTTAAGCAGGTTTATACTTTACAGGGTATGTTTTATACTTAATAATTTCCCGGTTGAAATTTATTTACTTGTGACCTTTAAAAAAAATGATTGGACAGTAGCAATAAAAAATGACAATTTTACCATTCATGATAAAACGAATGAATGGAAAAGTAAGTGTAAACACATACATCCAACACGTGTAAACACATACACCCAACACGCTCAGCTTCAACCATATGCAGATCCAAAGGAATTTCTTGAAACTGAGCAGCAAGTTGCTGATCTCCCAAAGACAAGTTAACAGAGACAAAAGCTTTTATGGAAGCTTCCCTATTTGTAAATCTAGTGTCAACTGTGAGATGAACAGGGTTTGTAACTTCTCTAGAATAAAAATCATGAATGAGAGCACTGCCACCGGTGACACCAAATCCAGTTGAAAACCTACAAAAAAATTAAAATAGCTTGATCAACTTGTTGAAATTGTTCCATGTTCAAAATGAACTTACCAAGATATATATGACAAGATACAAATATGGTGAGCACATTTAAGCATATAAAAGATTAGCCGGGTGGTTGCGACTTAACTGGTTGCAGTGGTAAAAATGTGTGTGTTTGTGGGTATAAGTGGTTGTGTAGGGTAAACAAATGGAATGAAGGTGGGAATTTAATGAAAAGTTGAATATGAAGGGAAGTGAAAGATGGATGAAACTTTACAATTTACACTTGTCATACGTAACTGTGACCAGCAAGCTTTAGAAACTACGACATAATCATACGACTTAAAAATGAAATAATACTTTGGATATCATACAAACAATATTAGAAGCTTCACAACTTTTGCAATTCAAACAAGCAAATTCAAACTAAATACTTTCAGAACAATGCTAATTCGATTAGTCTTTCAGTACATGAAGTCGAGGCACGACAAAAAGATTCAGAAACCTGCTAACTTTCTTTCAAACAAAGAATCTAGACACCGTCATTTACTATAAACCCACAATACTCTTACTATGTAGTAAGTTATCTGCTATATAATCTTTATCAGCTTATATCTTGCAAAGGACCTTGTTTATCCACTAAAGCAGTCTAACAGTCAAAGATATAAATCTATATCTAATGAATAACATGAATCTGAAATAAATATACAAAAAGCACGCGCTCACAAACCACAACATGTTAATGGGCAACATCTACAATTTCCAGATATATGTTCAGAACTCACCAAAAAAACTTTTAGCGTTCCAACTTCACATTACATATTCGTTCTGAATTTAAAAGATAATTCTAGGTGGGAGTTATGCATAATCTATCAATATTCTTAGGCATACTTGGTATGCATAATGTCGGATGAAAGGAGTAATAGAAAGAAAATAATTTCAAGGATACATTCTCTGATTAATCACATTGTTAGTTTTCAACAATGAGAAAGGGTTTTCTAGTAAGAACATCGATTCTGTTTGTAGTGTTGGACGTTCAATTAAGAAGGGTCTTCGTAAGCCTGGTTATATACGCGAAAAAGGTATGTACTTTTAATTTTATGCCTATACTAAAAAATATATCGACTGTAACTGTATCATGTACAATGTTATCTACTCTAACTCAGGAAGATTTTAGCAGTTTTTATATTAGATTAACGAAGAGATTGCTCTTAATTAAATGGATCATTGTCATAAACTATTTATTTTGGGTATAGAAACTAAAAAAAATTACGTTACCTAATACATTGTGTACTTGTTATCAGGTATCGGATTCAAGATGTGTAAATTCTCAAACATCTCAGCCTACATATATCAGGAAATGGATACAAAATAAAGTTTAATGAAAAAACTTGCTAGCATGTAATGTGGAATATATTTTCCTGAATTGTGGAGGATGATTCATTCTAACGTCCATTCAAAGGAATATTGTTCGTCACTGCCGCGCCAAACACTATTCTAAACTATATGGTTTTTGTCTACATTGAACTAACTTTCCAAAAAAAATATTACCTCAATGAAGCCAGCACCTACAAAAAGATGATCTCGAGTACTATACAAAGAAACACAAAGGGATAAATTATTTAACCAACTTCTCACCTTAGAGTCATATTGATTTCCTCTTGATCCTCCTTTGTTATGGCCAGGCTTACAGAAAAAGAAGATAATTCAAGTCAGCATGAGAGATTGCCAAAGATAAAACAATACCAGCATAACTTTGATGCGATTGATTTCGCTATGATCTCCTTTGTTCTTGGCTAACTTACATAAAAAAGATGATAAATTTCAAGATAGTTATGATGCTAAAACAAAAAAAAACAATCTGAATATTAACAATCTATGAATATGATAACCACCCAGATAATGATTGCGAGAGATAAAACAATATCAGCATAATGTTGATGACAAGGGATGTCAAAAGATCATATAGCTTCTGATTGTAAATTCATGGACATGTCCTCATTCAAGCCTGAAAGAAAAAAAACTTGGGGTTATTAGGGTTTTTGATGAATAACAAATGAAGAATTGGTTTTTGAAGATACGTGATTTTACTAAAAGATATGATTAAGGAATCGATATGTATTTTAGATTACTTAAAAAGTATGAAATCGATATGTATAAATCCCGAAATTGCAGATGAAGAGCCTTTTAATGTTCTTTGTTGAATATCTATAATGGAATGCAATTGTGTATCACAAATTGTTGGTTGCTCCACTGGTAGAGCACTTTAGTTTGTGAATGAGGTGACCCATGTTCGAACCTAAGCATGGAATATATTTTTTCAAAAAATCCAAAATTTAATGCCAAGAAACTGTCCATGTCATCATTGAGGTGGCGTCCAGTCACTAATTCATATTAATCCAGTCATACTTAGCCCCATATATATGTTATAGATATATATATATATAATATATATAATTATATAATATATATATTATATATCTATATATAATATATATATATATATCGTATGACATCTTTTGGCAGTTTTTGTTATCTTGTTCCGTTATCCTATCTTTTCCTTCATTTTGTTTATATATTGGTATATTATCTGTTCACTGGGCATTATCTCAGCCGCGTTTTCTTTTTTCTGCGGCAGGTATTAAGCGGGAAGCTGAGAAATGAGAGATGTGTGTAGGAAGAGTAGAAGACCCACCTTAAGTGAACCTTTATCTTTTGAATAATGTTTGGAAGACCTTTATCTTTTGAAGTTTTGCATTTAGACCCTTTATGTTAGAAATTTTTATACTGTTGGAAGTCATTTTGTTTTATGACTTGGTATTTTTAATTAATAAAGTCTTCCGCTTGCGTTTATATGTTCTTATATGAAACCATAACCGTAACTCCTTTTTCATATCATTATCGAGTGGGGCATTAAAAATAAGCTATAGTGTAGTGGCAGTTTGCATGAAAGAGAATGTGTGTTTATGTTTGACTAGAAAAGTGAAGGTTTGACCAGAAAGATCAAACCGCTACCTTATATATTCCTTAGTTTTAGATTTGGAAGTTTTGGTCCTTGGGCTTTCTATTACCTTTTATTATCGGTTTACTATATTATAAGGTTAAAACTAGTTAGGGTTTTGGCAGAATTAGTCCTTGTAGTTTGTACGATCTAGGAAACAAGTAGCAAATAGCATTTAAGTCCCTAAACTTTCTAACAAATGACAATCTTGGCCCTTTTGAGTTAAAATTAATTAACTCCCCTTCAAATTATAACCCCTTTCAAATACAAAAACATTTTTCGTTAATTGTGTGATGTTTTAGAAACCCGTTTGATGAAATAAATTTGAAATCACTCTCCCCCTCAAACAATGACCCGTTTTCTATTTAAAGAGAAGTAGTCGTTATTTGAGTTGACAAATTTATTGTGAAAGCAAAAACTAATTAATTTTCAACAACATTTTTTCCATCGTGGTTAACACAAATAATTTTGAAGAATCAATTAAGAAGAAAATTATCTGGTTAATAAAGAAGACTTCTCTTCTTGAAGAAGAAATAACGCACTGACACGTATATTACTCCTATGATGCATGGATATGAAGTAATCCATGCTCGGGAAAAATTAATTACCCGTTGTCAGGACTAACTGTCTTTTTGACGACATACTTTCCTCAGATTGAAAAGCGAGTTGCATAAAAAAATCACTGCAAGGCATAAAAACATGTTTTAAAAGTTTGAACTTCTGCCAAACTTTATTTAAAGACCCGTGTCATTATTAAATGACATTTCTAGGTTCGTAAATATTATCGATTTTCAAAAGACATGTCTTGAAAAATATTTTTGGTATTTTCTATTTTCTGATTTTTATGGTTTTTGGAGGATATATAATTCTTTATTATTTTTCTTTTTGTTTAAATATGTACATAGAATATGAAGACCCTTCCTATACTTTCCTTCTTCCTGAAGACGTTTTTAGAGTTTCGGAGTCATACTCCTTCATTCCCATGTCGCAGGAAAAGAAAATTTGAACGCTCTCATGGTATGTCTTTGTGAATAATGTCCGCAGTGATAAACCAGCGTCAACAAAGTAAGATTCAACCACGCATATCTCTACTTTCTTCTCTTATGAAATGGAGGCGTATGTCGATGTGCTTTGACCGAGAGTGCTGGACATTGTTGCAGCAGAGAGCGATAGCACTTTTGTTATCATAATACAGAGGTATATTATTGAATGCAAAGTCGTAGTTCGTTAGAATATAGATCGCATCAAAAGGATTTGAGCACAACATCCAGAAATGGCAATGTATTAAGCCTTTGTAGTTGAGATAGTAGTGCTTTTCTGCTTCTTTAACGACCAGCTCACTATTTTGTCTCCTAAAAACTAAGCACTTCCTGATGTACTTCTGTGGGTATCCAGACAACCTACACGATCTGCATATGCATAGGCCATTAGTGTCATAGCGGTGTCTTTCGGATACCAAAGACCCATGTTAATGACTCCTTTGAGGTACCAAAAGACCCGCTTAATTGCTTCAAGGTGCTTTTTGGTAGGCTTAGCCTGATACCTAGCACACATGCACATGACAAACACAAGGTCTGGTCTACTGGCAGTGAGGTACATTAATGAGCCGACCATACCTCAAAACCGAGTCTGGTCAACTGAAATCCCTAAGGGGTCCTCATCCAGTTTTGATCTATCCACCATGGGTGTATATATAGGGTCAGACGTATCCATTCCATACTTTGTTAAAAATTTCAAAAGCATATTTTGAATGATTAATTAAGATGCCTTTGGGACTTTGAGAAACTTGTAATCCTAAGAAAAACGATATTCGTCCCATCATTGACATCTGGAATTTTGAACTCATCTCTTTTGAAAATATGTCACAAGCTTTAGGATCTGTTGAGGTAAATATAATATCATCTACATTAATTTTAACAAGAAGAATCTGTTTGCCTGTTTTCTGAGTGAATAACGTATGATCCACTACACCCTTGGAGAACTTGTTTTACAGGAGAAACCTTAATAATGTGTTATACCATGCTCGTGGAGCTTGCTTTGAGCCATAAAGAGCCTTCTTTGGATGATAGACATGTGTAGGGTGAACTAGATCAACAAATCCCTCGGGTTGACTGACATAGACTACTTCTTTCAGCTCACCATTCAGAAATGCAGTCTTCACATCCATCTGGTAGATGATCATGTTCTTGCTGGCTGTATTTGCAATGAAGATTCTAATAGCCTTTATCCGTGCAACCGGTGCAAATAACTCCTCAAAATCGATACCCTCCTTTTGACGATATCCTTTCGCTACTAACTGTGCCTTGTTCTTTAGAACATCACCATACTCATCAAGCTTGACTTTATAAATCCACTTGAGAGCGATTATCATAACACAGTCTGGTTTTGGAACTGATTCCCATACTTGAAGCCGATCTAATTCATGAATTTATTCTTGCATAGCTTCAAACCAGCAAGCTTCAGCCATGACAGTCTTAAAATTATTGGGTTCGACTTTTAAAAGTACAAAATTGTAAAAGCACCACAAGGCATCGGTAGCTAACTGTTTTCGGGTAGATACCGGACGAGAAGGATTACCAATTATATTATCCATTAGGTGATCCTTGGACCATCTTCTGAGATGATTATGTGATTAATAACTTGATTGGATTTAGCTAAACTAACATCCCCTGATGATGACTCATCAGAACTAGGTTCTGGAGCAAACACATTTACAAAGGGAATGTCTTCAGCTTGAGCAAGAGGATTATCTTCGATAGTAGGTCCAGCTGCAACACCTTGATGTGAGATAGGAGTTTGTACTCCGGAGGATGACGATGAATGACTTGTTGACGGTGCATCTTGATCAATTATTGTAGAAGAAGGTGTACCGGCTGAAACAACTGGAACTTGAACTGCAGGAGCAGGAGGTACCGGTCTTTCAACAATAGGGGGTTCTAAGTATTCATCGAACATCGGTTGGAATAAAATCTCCAGATCTTTATTAGTTGGTGGTACATAAGGAGCTGCAGGGACCGGATTTGGTACGAGCCCTGAACTGATTTGTCCAGACGTCAACAAAATAGGCTCGGGTCCTGAACTAATGTGCATAGGAGCCATTTGCTCAGTCAACTCATCGAATTGCACGTGAATTGTTTCCATGATTCATCGGGTTCTTTTGTTGTAGATTCTATAACCCTTCCTATTAGGAGCATAACCAACAAAAATCCTAATATCAGTTGTTGCTTTCAATTTTCCAAGATCTTCGCTGTCATTTGTAGGGTAACAAAGAGCACCAAAAATTCAGAGAAATTTAAGATCAGGTTTCTTATCATGCACAAGCTCATATGGGGTTTTGTTATGATTAGTATGAATTAGGGATCTGTTTTAGGTGTAACAAGTAGTAGCAACAACTTCTGCCTATAGAAACATTAGAGCTTTTAAAAATATCAGCATTGTCCGAGCACTTCACAAGAGGTACTCATTCTATCTTTCGGACAACTCCGTTCTGCTGAGGAGTTTCTCAGAATAGATATTTGGTGAAATATTTCCAACACTTTCATAGAATTCAGTCAAAACTTGGTTAAAAAATTTTGTGCCACTATCTTTTCAGATGTATCTAACAGTTTTGTTGAGACCAACTTGTATTTGCTTTAGAAATTTAATGACTAACTCTGGTGTTTCATCTTTTGATCTTAAAAACTTAATTCATGTAAATCTTGAATAATCATTTACGATGACCAAAATGTATTTCTTCCCATTAATACTATGCACTCTCATTGGTCCACACAAATCCATATGAAGGGTATGTAAGACTTCCATAATGGTGTTTTTAGATTTGGGTTTGTGGGTATACTTCTTGCTCTTTCCTAGTTGACAAGCAGAGCAAAGATGGTCTTTCTCAAACTTTAACCTTGGTAAGCCTCTTACCAGATCTTTCCGTGCAAGATCATTGATGGTACCAAAGTTCAAATGGTTTAACCGACGATGCCACAACCATGATTTATTCTTTGAGGCTTTTGAAAATAAGCAGATTGGAGAGGACTTCATCATGTCTTCAACAGAGATAGTATACAGGTTAGAGCCACGAGAACCTTTAAGTAACTCCACACCATCATCTCTCGAACATAACATGGATGAATTCTAAATGCCACTCAAGATCAGAATCAACATTAGACCAACTTAGACCTCAAATAAAATCACATTATACTATCAATATCCCCGAATAAGTTCCCCGCTTTTATTAATTATTGCAAGAATTTGCATTTAATTGCTTAAAAGTGTTATTTTGTAGATAACTAAGGGAGTGATTTGTGAAGACATGCTAAAGGCGCATATTTTGGAGCTAAAACGAAGATATTTGAAGATAGCTTATTTCTGACCAATACGCCATATCCACAAAAAGAGATACGCCATATCAGCACCAAGTATTCATAAGAAAACGCGTATAACTAATTCCCAATACGGCGTATCCTACTTCTGCCATACGCCTTATCCAGCTGGATAGACATTCAAAGATATAGAGATATTTATATTTTGGGAATAAATATTTTATTGATTAAAACTATAGTGCGCACTCTAAGGAAAACACCCCAATACGCTGTATTGGCCTAGCCCAATACGGCGTATCTATTCTTTTTCAAACACTATAAATAGAAGACTCAAAAATGAGTTTTCAGTGTGCAAAATCATATTCTTCATACCATACCAATAAAAGATGATTTTCTGAAAAAAAAATAAGAGCAACCAAAGGTCAAGCATCCATTCAAGATCCATAAAGACAATCGTGTAATTCCTATACTCTTAGTTATCATTTAATTTTTGTATCGTTTGTAAAACGTTTAGTTTTACCTTGGTTTATTGATCATGCTTGTTATAATTACAATGGTTATGGGCTAATACCCTAGGGTATTAGCCATCTTAATGAAGATTTAAATGTTTGGTTTGTTTATATCAATTACTTAATTTATCGTTGAAGCTTTTAATTTATGTTTATCAGAGATACTTTCTACGTGTTTTGAATATGCGACCTATCATTTAACTGGGTCTAGTGAGACTGACCAAGTGATCTAGATACTAGGATAGCTCTCCATATCGTGTTTTATATATCTGGACCAATAGGATCACAAATAAGTTATGTCATGTCTTAAATAATGCTTAGTTGGACCGGCAGGTAACCCGTAATGTTTCAACAAGTATGTTCTTGATTAATTGATAAAGATTTGAATAGTGGACTACCAGTATATAAAATACCGTCAAACAGTAAGTGGGTAAAGTCCTGATGGGCTAGGGTTTATCAAGATCACCATTCCTTTAATCCCTAAAAGATTATAATTAAACTAAAAGGATGCTTTATGCGGATGCGTTAATTGTGACAGGATTCAACGTGTCTAGGTCTTAGGATGATGTCCCGCCTAAGTCTTAAGAATGATATGCTGCTTCAAGATAAGAAATCATTGAACTAAATAAACAAACCAGCATTTAATCAGATTTAATATGGCTAATACAGTTTTTTATTATTTGGCTTGCACCGCTCTTTTATCTTCTGATTGTTTTCTTGCATGTTTATAGTGTTTAGAGTTGATTATTATCACCATAAAACCTGTGCCAGTCTCTCAGGCTAAAACCCCCCCCATATCCGTTAGAAGTGTATATAGCATATGTTTAACTAGTAATTAGAATTAACGTAACTAGAGTAATTAAAATACTGATAGATTATAAGGTTAACAACCTCGCTCTTGGTGTTTGACACCCTACTTACCACGAAACTCCACCCGATCAGGTACACTGCCCGTTAAAGTGTTGTTTTAAGATAAGTCGGCTAAATATAAATGTAAAACTTGGTAATTAATAAATTGAACCTACACGACAGCACATCAGAGCTCTAAACACCGATGGTGTATGCTTAATTACTTAAACCAAAAACCAAACAACCCTTGTATGTTTGAACCGAAAATCAGAAACCCTAATTTAGGGTTGCACCGAATTAGGTTGAAGAATAACCGAAAACCCTTTTTAGGGTTTAACCGAATTCGGTTGTGGAGAAGGAATGAGAACCAAAAACCTTTTGTGGGAAATTCGGTTGAAGGATTTTAGGAAGAGAGAGCACCGATTGATCTTTTGGGTTTTGTGATGTGAATGAATGATTAATGAGGCTAGGGGTGGGTGTTTATATAGGCACCTAACCCTAGTCCTAGATAAACTAGGAAACCTCTTAATCATTATCCCAAAACACCTCCTCTTTCCTTATCCCTAAAATTTAATCCCAAAACCATTCTAGAACCACCTAGGGGCCGGCCACTTTGGATGCACCCTTAGGGTTTGGGTTTTGTCAATTTTAGTCCTTCTGGTTCACATTTAAATAGTTGTTAAGTTAGTTATAAATTATAAAGGTAACTAACAATTATTTAAATTATTAACGTGGAGCATATTAAACCCTTAATAATAAATAAATATATATTAAGTATTTAATAAACGTACTCTTCGTGTCTTACGTGTGTGCCCCTAGTAGGCTCACGTATTTCTGGTTGTATAACATGCGTATCCGACTCCCACCCCCAACAGATCCTGCTATTGTGTCTCGCTTTAATCTTTAATATTTTGAAGTTTCTCGTATATTGATTCTGGACATCAAGGTTTTGTGTTCACCATAATTATTTCAAATTTAAAGGATGTACTTAAATCATTTTATGTGGTTCCCTTACAAATATAGTCCATGGAAAAGGAGTATATATAAGCTAACATTCACTTTTTCTTATGACTTTACACAACATTTTAACCTTTGAGTCCTATGTTTGTGTTAATGTTTTTCAGCTTTTACAAGAAGACAAGGAGTAGTTGTTCCATGTCAACTAGTCGTGTACGAAAAAACCCAAAACCAAAACTGAAAAAAGACTCGAAACTGAAACCGGTCAACACCAGTTTTTGACCAAAACAGGTTCGGTTTTCCTAAAAACTGGCGGTTTCAAACTAGTTTAGATATTTTACCGTTGAAAGCGGTTCGGGTTGGGTTTTAGGGAACCGTTTTTTCCGTTATATCATTTTGAGCATACTATGATGGCACTGCCGTCTGCAAACGCGTGTTACCCATTTTTTTATTACGCATGGTGCCTTCCTAGTTGAAGATTAATTAGGTGTATGTTGAGTTTGGTTTGTCACAAACTCAAAACATTCTCGAAAACATTCTCAAAACACTCTTGAAAGTTGAAACACTCAAAACGGGAAAAAAACTCTCAAATGGCAACTCAATCTTCTTCAACTTCCGCCGGTGTTGGTTCTACAAATACACCAACGATTGTTGAAGTTTTAGAAACAACCCGAAACAAAAACGTTTGGTTTAATTTCAACCTCGTGAACTTGTCGGATGGGCAAATTAAGCCTCATTGTAAACATTGCGGTAAGTTTTTGAAACATGAATACAACTTGACGTTGAAGATGCATACAAAAAAGTATGGCGAAGGACTCAAATTCGTTTCGGAAGCGGGTCAAGCATCTATGTCACGAGAGGGGGGTATTTTTGCATACGAGGCGGAGCAATGTTGACAACAATTTGCAATCTTTGTGATTCAAAAAAGGTTTGTCGTTCAACCACTTCAACAACCCTCAATTAACTATGGTGATTCAAAATACTCTTCAACCGCAATATAATCAAGTAAGTCGTGCTACTCTTAAACGCGATTGTATTAAAGTATGTGTTAGCCTTACTATTTTGTAAAGCTGGCGTCTTACACGTGAATTGGACTAGCTGTGGACACTGCGTGACAAGCAGGGGTTATTATTGTATATGTGGTATAGTTAGCTTTTGTATAGGTTATAAATACCCCCCATGTCTCTCCATGGGGGGTTTGTGGAAGTTCATTTCTTGTATTTCTTTCTCTCTCTAATAAAAAACTTAGTTTTGTCTTTCAGCCTCTCTCTACTTTCTCTCACTAGAAAACATGTTCATTCTTATTTGGTTTAATCAATCCCGACCCCCAGAAAAGGTGTTTTTGTATCATGCTACAAGTGGTATCACGAGCATCATGTTGTGTTTTATATTCGTGTGTGTTGTTTTAGTGAGTTCAAGCTTATCAAAGCTTATTCTTAAGCTATTTTCGTAGCTTATTTTGGTCCAAAAAGCCACGTAATAAGTTTTTTATGATGTTGTTGCGTGAATCTGTTTCAACAGGTGCTTCATTACCTTTTTATGAGTTTTTTTAATTCCACTTGTTTTCCTAAACTCATTTAAAAGCAGATCTGGTTCTTCCCTTGTTACAGCTTATTTTCGATCTTTTATTAGCTTGTTTGGGTGTTTAACAGATTATGTCGGTTGTTGGGGGTGTATACTGCTTATTTCGTGAACCTACAGGTGCTTAAAAGATTATTTTTACAGCTTATTTTCATGGTTTATTCTTCACAGCGGTTTGGACCCAATTGTACTCGTTTTTTGTTTTTTAGTCATCTTTGAGCTAGAAAACAAAACATAGTACACTGCCAGTGGTTTGCCGGAAGAGGTTTGCCACAGCGGTTTACTACAGGTTAAGCAGCGGTTTGCCCATTTTCATGGCTTATCTAAACAAACCGCTGCCCGTTTGAAAAGTCAACGACGGTTTGGTATCCGATAGCGGTTTGGCTTGGGTGGTGGCGGTTTGGTGATGGCTTATTGGTGGCGGCGGTTTGGTGGTGGCAGTTTGCTCAAGATTAGTCTTGACAGCGGTTTGCAACACTCAACCCAAACCGTGTCAACTCGGTATTTACCGAGTTGACCAGGTCAACTCAACCGAGTCACCAAGTCAATGGTCAACAGAAATGAAGAAAAGAAAAGACAGACTCAAAACCAAATCCATTACAACAAAACAAACCAACATCAACAACAACTAACAACCACAACCCCAAAAACAATCATCAGCCAACAATCAACTTCAACAACTTTAACTGGCATCATCTCACAAATCGTAGCATCAAAGTCAATTAAGTCTCGGACGTGCGCATTTCTTCCTTCAGGATAATGATGATATTTCTTTTAACACCCAAGGTTAGCTAAGTCCCGGATGTAGACAATTAAACCCTCCACGTAGTCAAAATGATAACACCAAAGTCAACTAAGTCCCGGATGAACTCATTTCTTCCTGCAAGATACTGACTATCTAGAGGAATCATCATACCATTGTGTACCTCTTTTATCATCAGAAACTGTTTCTTATATCTCTTCCCCCATGTAGTTGGAATAATACACCAAAAGCCACGAGTTAAAACATTGATTTTCTCTGAGGTTATGACATTTGTCTTCTCGAAATGACCTTAAATAAGAAAAAGGTATGAAGTTAATCACATGTACTCATTGTGCGTTCAGATGTATGTCTCCGTTAACGATCACAACACATCAAAAATTCAGGAACAACAACACAACAAACACAATACAATACACTAAAAACGATCCTTATCAAAATTCACCTTCACTCTTAAAGGCTAGTATTGAATTCAAATGACTACGAGGTTATAATACGATGTTACTTATTTGGGATTGAAGTCAACTTTCATGGGGAGTTTACTTATTTCGTCTTCGGTTCTTTCTTTCTCCACAACGAAGATGACTTGTGTTAGTGATGAAGACTTAAATATCTAGTTGCTTTTGTGATTCTTTCTACCTATACCCACAAAGTAGCTATCACTTTAAGGAGTTACATTGTAGTACTCAGTGTCTCACGTAGTTGAGGAGATTTCAAGTGGTGATGTATTTTTGGTATACTTTTGGGTGAGTATATGGTACTCAGAGATTTGCCTCTGCACCGTTCCTTCGTCTCACAGATAGTACAAGATTAAGTCACAAGTGAAGGATTATGCTTTAATCAATATTCATCAGTATTAGCCTACAGAATAGATAAGGAGATTTAGATCAGGTTGATCAAGAGAGATTTGTAAATAGAGTATCGATATCTTCTCACAGACTATTGCTTATGCAATCACAGGTTATGAAGCTAAGTAAGCAGTTCCAGTTGGCATACGATGTACACATGTGTAGGATGTTTCCTCAGTTAGTCATCATCCTGGAGGGAAAAATGTGTACATCCAGCACTTAGTTGATTTTTTATGTTACCGTTTTGATGTTACAATTTCAACAACGCAGCGAGATAAATTGCTTTCACTCGAGACTTAGTTGACTTTGGTGAAACAATATAAATGGGTACATCCGGGACTTAGTTTACTTTGATGTTACCATTTAGACTACATAGAGGGACAAATTGTGTACACTCGGGACTTAATTGATTTTGGTGTAGCAAATCATGTCTACACTTTCCTAGAGGGAGAAAAGTGCATTTCCGGGTCTTAATTGATTTTAATGCTACAACTTCGACTTCGAAAAATAGGGTAAGGTGTACTTCGAAGACTAGAATCTTTCCTAAGTTTTTTTGAGTCGATGTTGATGATATCATCCCTTCCCAAAGAGTATCCTAAATGAGAAGGTTTTTGAGCCAAGATGGAGGAGGTTGTATGACTCAAGACGAGTGCATTAATTCTTATCAATCTCAGGGATGTCTGTTTGGGAGGGATATGAAGAAAAAATAAGCTACTAGTTGGAGGGAGTAAAATCAAACTAGGCTACTGCACAAAGTTTCAAAGCATAATTCATATAAATGCCCAAGTATTTCGGATAAGGAACTTCACGGATGACAAATGAAAGCAGATTCAGATAACTTCGATCATGGACCAGAAGTGCAGGCAAAATGAAGTTTTTCAAGACATGCAGCTAATTCAGAAACTTCGAAATGACCAGAAGTGTATGAAGAAAGTTTTTGAAGACATGTCAAGAAGTTATGAGCAGAAATCCAATCAAGACCGAGATCATCGGTAGAGAAATCTTCTAAGTCATCCTCAGCAATATATTACAGTGTGATCGTCTGCTAGCTGAAGAAATAAAGGTAGAGCATTCAGGTAGATTAAGGTCATTGAAGACAATCTCAAGGAATGCTGGAAACTTCATTCTTATCATTTTGTCTATTTTGTTGTTAGGAAAGCATTGTAACTAGGTTCAGTGTGAACCATCTTGGAGGGAGATGTAGCACTCGCTGTTTTTGTTGAAGTTGTCGTCTCACACGTGAATTGGGAACTAGCTATAGGGGTCCATCTGCTTACGCAGGGGACTATTATTGCTAAACAAAAAAAGGTCGAATCTAAATTTTGCAAACATACATAAAACTTAAATTTTAAAAGCGGTAAACTATTCAACCCCCCCTTCTAGTTTTCCACAGTTTCTTAAAACCGAAACGTATTCACCCCCTCTACGGTTTTTACAGAATGCCCTAGCGGTATTCATAGACTTGATGAACCTAGTATCTAGACCCTACCTAGACAAGTTTGTGATAGTGTTCATAGATGAAATATTGATCTACTCTAAGACCAAGGAAGAGCACGAGATGCATCTAGGGTTAATCTTAGAACTAATCAAGAAGGAGAAATTGTACGCAAAATTCTCTAAGTGTGAATTTTGGTTGCAAGAGGTGCAGTTCCTTAGGCATGTGATTAACGGTGATGGTATATATGTAGACCCCAGTAAGATTGAAGCTGTTAAGAATTGGGAAGCCCCTAAAAGCCCGTCCGAAGTTTGTTCATTCTTAGGATTAGCAGGATATTACCACTGATTCATTGAGAATTTCTCTAAGATCGCTAAACCACTTACCATTGATGACATCAAATAACGTCTATTTTATAGCATCATTTATCCTACGATATTAACCCATTTTGTATAGTTATTGCAAAGAATTGTTACTTAATCGTTTATATTTGGGAATTACAGTAATTATTGAGTATTTGGCAAAATATGAAGAAAATGACGTGTTTTAAAATATAAACGAAGAGTCTAAGAAAGTCGATTGATTCTGACATCGATACGCCGTCTTATTCTAGACAAATACGCCGTATCCAAAAATCGGATACGGCGTATCCAAATTCCTGCGCAAGAATTTTGGAATATTTTATTCTTGGAGCCCACGCCAAGCAACCCCGATACGCCGTATTGAGTTCCAATACGCCGTATCGACCAATTTTCAGAGTCTATAAATACCAAATCATAAATACGATTTAGGGTATGCTTTTTACCACCAAGTCCGATTTCCAGAAGATCAATGAAGCCAAGAAGGTCCTAAAAAGTGGTCCGATCAATGGGAAAACTCTTGTAATCTCTACACTCCACTATACGCGTTCGGTTAGCATTATGTTTAATCGTTCATCTATGATTTCGTGTATTGTTACAATGACTATCGGCTAATACCTTTAGGTATTAGCCATGTTTATGATAATATAATGTTTTGATTTGTCTTTATATCGATTGTTCTTTATTCGTTGCATGTTGATTATGTTTATCACTTCATACCCGTTTATGTGCTTAATTATGTGTTTTTCCTATCATTCAACTGGATCTAGTCCTACATATTTAATGCGCTGCAACTTCGGTGTTGTTTGGGCGTAGGCTAAGAGTCCGGGATAGAAACATATAACGCTTATTCATATAGCTAGACTAATAGGATCACCAATAGAAAACCCTGTTTCGATCTATGGTTAAGTGGATAGGTAGACTAAGCCGGTGACTTAGGATTACACATAACGTCCTGTTTCCATAGGTAGTTAAGTGGGTGTGGACTACTAGTATATGAATTTCCATTAAGCAGTAAGTTGGTAAAGCCTCTATGAGCTAGGATTCAATATAACCACCAATATAGTTTCCTAGATAAATTATAATCAACGGTGTGAGCTTTATGCGGGTTTAGGTTAATTGTGACAGGATTAACTAGCGACAAACCTCGAGTCTAGGGAGAAGATCCACCTAACTTTGGAATGATATACCACCAACGAATTAATACAATCATTGCACGAATAGACAATCAAGGCATATTATTAGATTAAACTGGCTAATACGTTTTCCTAAGATTTGACCTCTTCCCTATCTTTTGTTAATCACTTGTGTGCGCTATTTGTCATCACCTAGATAGTTGAACTAAACTCGTGCCAGTCTCTCAGGCTAAAAAACCCCATCTTTGCATTAGTTTAGGTTTAATTAGATTTAATTAAAATAATTAGTATTAAACCTAGATAAATAAAATACCGGTAGAATTAAAAGTTAAATTCCACTCTCAGTGTTTGACACCCTACTTACCAACAAAACTACATCTGATCGGGTACACTGCCTGTTAAAGTGTTGTCCAAAACGTGTTCACTTCGTTAATTCAAACATTATTTTAAATAAGGAAGCTGAAGCTAAGGAAGAGGGAAATGCAAAGTCCAGTACAACCAATTACAAGGATCACGAGATGATAGTGGAAAGAGAAGAGGAGTTCGAGGAAGAAACTAAAGAAGAAACTGAAGAAGAAGGGGAAGACAACCCGGAACATTTTGAGGTTTTCCCCACTATGAAGGAATTAGGGTATCACGAATGGCTCTTGAAAAATCCTCGGCCACCATGTGTAAAGGCCAAAATTAGGACCAGAAACTTAAATAACGTACTATTTTCTTGCATGATTGGTCACTTTGATAAAAAGCAAGCATATTTAGATGTAGAATCACCAGTCAATGTAATGTCCAGACTTCATTATAATTGGATCATGAGTAGTAGGTTGGAACCAAGAAGGAAATCGTCAAACCCTAAGAAAAATTGAAATTTTATAAGGAGAGTTAGGGGGTTAAAAGTTTTAATTGGGAACTTTACTTATGAATGCGATTTCATGGTGCTTGAGAACACTACTAGTGTCATAAATCATGACCTATGTTCAGTTGTATTTGGAAAACCGTTCGTGGAAACAACCAGGCTCGTGTACGACATGAAGGAAGGAACAGTCGTGTGTTAAAAAGATAAGGAAAAGATCATCTTTAAAATGCCTCACAAGATGGAAATGTTCAAACACATAGATTTTACAGACATAAAAACCAAGCGCATACCTCCTTTTGTCATAAAAAGTGATGAAGATAACAGTAAAAAAACCCATTACTCGGACAGCTTGGATTTGGGACCCGAATACAAGTATGATGAAAATGTATGCAGAGCCATTCGGAGCTTGATACCCATGAAGACCAGAAGAAACAAAGGAAATATCACGTAAGGACGTGTGACTTCGAGTCTATCTACAATACTTGTAAATAAAGAAAAGCCCTTCTTGGGAGGCAACCCAATCTTTAATTTTCCCGCATTTAGGAGTGTCTTGTGTTTTAATTCTTCTCATTTATTCTTTTATGTTTGAATTCATCATTTTGTAATCATGCTTTGCTTTGTTTTTAACTTCATCTTATTGACAATCAAAGGTATTTTGCATTAAATAAGTGTAGGGAAAATATCCGATTCATAAGAACCAATTCAAACATATTAAATTAATTTGTTTAGATTAATTCGCGTCAGTTTTGAGTCATATGATTGTATTGACTAATCTCAGGTTTCATGTAGTAATTCATACAGGTTATAACTTATGTAATCGCGTGTAGGAAGTTTTTCAAAGAAAACAAAAAGAAAATTTTCTCAGAGGCTGGAGACGGCGTCAGGATTCATCCTGATGGCGTCGTAAGCCCAGCTACATGAAAATTTGAAAATTTTCAAGTATTTTCGAAAAATAGTCTGCACAACATTTAAAAGTTGTAATTCTTTTATAAACCTGCATAAACCTATGATTACATCATTACTCTCATCCTATCATTACTGCTTTCATAGAGTCAAACCCTAAAATCTCATTGTAGATATCTATCCCGCCGATTTTATGCTTGGTATAGTTGTCTTTGTCTTTGATTACAGATTATATTTGATGAGAAGAAGCTTGGAAGTTCTTAGGAAGTTTCTTTAGACCATTCTTAGAGGATGATTTAACCAGTTATCGCATATTTCTTCTCCATTATTGAGCAAACTAGGGGAAAACTATTTTCTTTTACTTGTTTTCTTTTCCCTTTATTCGTTTTTACGAGTACTTCTATAGAACATTGAGGACAATGTTCAACTTAAGTGTAGGGGGAAATAAGCCTTAGAAATTATTCCTTGAATTGCTATTTGCTTGATCCTTAAAATGAAGGGTAATATATCGAAAGATAGCATAAAAGGTAATTTTAACCAAAATTTAAAAAATATTTATGACACATACCGATGAAAACCAAGTATTAATAGCATCTCATGGATAGAAATTTATATCACTAGCACAAAAACCCTCTAAATTCCACCCCAAATATGTAAGGTTCGCCTTTAGATCTATATGAATTTGGGTATCCATTTTTGATACCCAAGATAGTTTATACCTTTAGCTTGTTCGAGTTAAGGTTCGAATGCAGTCATATGTGTCTATTCTGTCGTTGCGGATATGTACGTGTGGTCTAGGTCACCTTTTCTTGAACATTGGTATCGGTATTAAATTATATGAGTGTATTAGTAGTATATTAAATTCTAGAACTTGTTTTTGTGATGCATCCTGAGACTGCATAGTAAGTATTAAGATTTGCTAGATAAGAGGCACGAGGATTAACCCATGTTTAAACCTGTAATTATTATGATGGTCACATCGATCATATAACTATCCCACACTTGTGCTTCTCACTCATCTTTAGTGCAAGACTCCCCTAGTGAAACCCTCCGAGCCTATCACTTTCACCATTCTGGTAAATTTCTAGTTAATCTGAACTATTAATGAAGAGCATTGTTAACCCTTGAACCAATTGCTACACCCAAATCACCTTAGCCTACCTTGTATCTACTCACTTTTAGTACATAATTGTTTTAACCCAAGTTAATTATTGAGTACATGATTGCTAAGTCCTTATCCTTGTAAATATAGTTTTGGGACGATTGGGATTCATGTTAGTATTCATCTTATGAATAATTAGGGAAGAAGTAACTTATTACCCCCAATAGAGCTCAATAAGCTCCATGTTATGTTGATCCACCTCAGTTTGGGTCATTAGTTAGATCGTAATTATGAGTTCTAAAACTTAAGTGTAGGGGTACATCTATAAGCCCCAAGTTATGATGTATTATGTTCAAAGAAAAAAAGAGATTGATGTAGAGTTCTGTAGAGTTTATATATCTTTGTCCGAGTCTTTGGCTTAGCAACCCAATCAGCGTGCATTCGTATATATAATAGCTAACCCTTTCACCCCAAATTCACCCAAAAAGCTACCCTCAAATATATCATATCCGTTTCCGTTTCCATTAATGTTATCTTACACCTACACCCCACAACCCTTAAAAGACCTCTTTGATAGTAATGACTAGTACTTACGTCTAGCGGTGGAGGTTTGAGAGGTGTTAATGACAGGTAAGGAGTGTTAATTTTCTGTTTCCCATAATTGTTATAATTTATTATACACCCGAGTAAAAGAGAGAATCCAAATACTTATGTGAGGTGCTAGCAGTGTTGCAAAAATCAGCCGGCCGCCTAGGCGGAATCAGTCATTAAATGCCTTGATTTTTACTAATCGGCCTAAAAAATCGGTCTGGTAAAAAATCAGATAAAAATCGGATTAATCGGTCAAAATTGGAAAAAATCGGAAAAAATCGAAATAAATAATGAAAAAATCGGATCACTTGAAATATTTGAAGTTTTGAACTTTGAAATACCATACTTATCTTATACATATTATATC
>BQNB010110712.1:0-22498 GCA_026074375.1 Tanacetum coccineum | reverse complement strand
ACAACAACAACAATAAGAACTACTTGAGTTCAAGTACTGCTTTTTTTAACTCAAGATAGGCACAATTTTATCTAATATACCACTACTGATTTATATGCATAACAAATTTGTTTTTTACAAAATAACAAAACATTACTGCACTTGCCAGTGATACATCTTTTCTTACTGTATGATACTGTGCAACTTAAAAAAAATAAAAAAAAATCGCTATACTTATGTAGCGATCTACATAATAAAACAATAGTGCCTGACACCTTTTTGTGACTTTTGTGACACACTCGACCCCACTGCAAAGTAAATCGCTATTACTTGGTAGCGATATGCAAAAAGTAATAACTAGGGCTCAGTTTTGAATTGTTTTGAATTTTTGATACCTTAAAATTGCAACATGTGTCCATCTAGTAGATCGCTACCATTAGGTAGCGATTTAAAGGGTCATTTTGGAAGGAAAAAAAAGTAGGTTACTGCATACAATTTTTTTTTCAAATTGGGTTATATACGTAATTTTCGCTTACATTTGCACATAGTACAGCTACACCTATTCTTATTACTTTTCTACCTAATAGCCACCCTAGTGTCTTAGTTGTATTTTTTACTTGTCATTTGTCAATATCATAGTAATAAAAATATCATGTATATTTTTATTACTTTATATTTTCTATCATTGATTTAACATAACTAAAATATACTTATGAGGGGTTTCCTTATAGTAAAGGTAGAAACGTGAATGCTATGGCCTCAACTATTCATATAGTTCACATGATAAAGTACCAAATTAACGCATAAAATTATTTAAAATGATAAGGTCAACTTCCTTTCTAAAACTCAAATTCTTACAATATGATTTAAAACAGATTTAAAAAAAAATAGTGCATGCTTAGCAAGGGTTTCTGCCGAATTATAGGAAAGCTACAATCGACGAGGGTATTTGTTTTAGCTTTTTAATGGGCTTGTCAGCGTGTATAGCCGAAACAAACAAACTCACTGAGGTGTTTGGATAAGCTTATTAGCTTAGGATCTTAAGCATATATAAGGGGGATTAGATAAACCCTTTTTTGGCTTTTTTTCCATTTCTTTTATCATAAGCCAATCAAAACACTCAAGATTAGCTTATCTAAGTGGGTGTTTGGCATTTCATTCCAAATTTTTTATTTTAAAAGGATCATATATTCAGCTATCGATGATGAACAACTATATCTCACTTTTCAGGGGACTACAAATAAACTCAACATCTAGATAGTTTGTTCAAGGATAGAGATCCTCTAATGTTGGTCTCTTATGTTTGGTCATGTTGAACCAATAATATTCAAATAAACAAAATAGTGGGGTCATACTCAAATAAAATATGAGACTTGACATGGTCTTACATTTGAAGGAAGTGGGTCGAACTGGAGATTAACAAAAAGAGGAACACCTGGTAATCTTGGCAGCTTTGAAGACATTCTATTTGCAAACAATGACATGCAAGATTCACCTGTGATTGTAGCTCTCATTCCAAACTTCCATGAACCGGGGTGCATTGTTGGTTTAGGTTTTGTTGATGTTGCTAAACGGGTACTCGGAATTGTTGAGATTCTTGATGATAGCCACTTTATAAATGTTGAATCAGCTTTAGTTGCTCTTGGTTGCAAGGAATGCATTCTGCCTATTGAAATTACGAAGTTAACCGAGTGTAAATCGTTGCATATAACGTGTATACTATACAGTAGGAAAAAATTACAAAAGAGTGTACAAAATATGCGAATGGGGTCATGGAAAAAGAGGAGACCTTGGAGGACATGGATAACCTCCACCCCGATACCTTGAGCCTCTAGTGAATGACACAATAAAAAAACACCAGCCTTCGTACCAACTGAGATGAAGTAATCTTGCATGTAAAATCTGTATTGTTACTTCTAAACAGTTATAGAAAATAAAATGAACTAACCTGCAATCACATCATCGCGAATGGAGTGAAAATCAAAGGCTGCTATAGGTGCTTTATCCCGGATTGACATCCCCATGTAATATTCCAGCATCATACAATTAGTTACACATCGAAATAAAAAAAAATCATACCTAAAATATAACTATCTAAGGTATAGAAATATTAATCTTTATGTAATTTGCTTTACCACTATAAGCTGATTATGATCGAACCAAACAGGCAGAGTATGCAGACGACTACACCGAAAATATGCATCCTTTCATCCAACATATAATCTGCTAATATTGCGCTGCACAGGTTATGTGTAAAATAAAACATAAAATTTCACCTTTATATCGTTAAAAACTTTTTCATAGGTTCTTTAACAATACTCTTAATTTCAAATTGCCATCGTGTTTATAAAGAAATCCAAAAGCTCCTACAATTTGGAATAAAAAGTGGGTAAATAATAAAAATAGCAATTTTGTAAATAAACGTTTGATATACTACTTGACTATTATACTTAGAGCACCCAAGGGTCTGTTGTGGGCTGTGCCTTTTACCACACATTGGCTTTACAAAAATTTTCCTACAGTATACAACTAAATGTTTGAATATTTTTAGTTGAAAATAGTTAAAGATCTTATTTTATTAGACGTATATGGAGAAGACCTTGGCTTGTGCATGAGAAATTCATAGATAAATATAATTAATTTGTAGTTAACACAAATTCTTCAAACATGCATTATGTGTGCAATGGATTTGCCTAACCTGATAGCTGAATAGCTAATGTAAGTAGACCCATCATGACCTGCAAATTATAAACAAAGTAATCGATGAAAAAGATGAAGTAAAATTCTTGTGGTAAACATGCGACAAAATCTAATGTGTTATTTTGTAAGAAAACCAATCATAAAGCTGAATCAAGCCTGAAAGAAAAAAAAAACATGAGGATATTAGGGTTTATGATGAATAACAATAATGAATAGGTTTTAGAAGATACGTGATATTATGCATTTGGATTAAATTAAAAAGTATAATTAAGGAATGAATATATATCTTGATATATTTTCAAAAATTAAAAGATTTCTTTTTGAAAATCATTATTATTGTTTTTTATTCGAAAACACAAATGGTGTGTTGGCTTAGTTGGTAAACGTGATTAGAAGTTAATCTTAGGTCACAAGTTTGAATCATGCAACATACATAATTTTTATACAAATTTCGAATATTCATGCCATGTAGGTGCCATGTCATCGTTAAGGTGGCGTACAGTCACTAAATCATATTTATCCAGTCATAGTTAGCCCCATATAGATGTTATAGATTAGATCGTAATAAACTTATATAAGCCTACAAGTCTCAAAAAAGCCGAAAAATCAAGGCTTATGTTACATAAGCCGAAATCAAATAAGCTTATAAGCTCACATATAAGACGAAACAAACACCCCCTTATATTTACCTCGTGCTTTTGAAAAACTTCACAAACACTTGATTCTAAGCTGGGTGAAAGGATCACTAAAACAATAAACTTTTACTATTAATTAGGACATCATCAAAATTTTCACCAAACAACTATTTGTGACTATAAAGTTATTTGTTTACAAAATGAAATAAAATACTATATTTTTTTATAATTAAAACCGTTAACCTAATAAATTTTACTATTTTTTTTTTTTGAACAGCGGATTTTATTAAGAAACTAGCAAGAAGCTAGAATTACAGAGAAATCAAAGAAGGGTTTTTAAGCCAATCATCCCAACTGAACGATGCTTTACATCTAGACTTACACCAATAAAAAGATATGGAAACAACATCATCAAAAATAATCGCCTTTGAAGGTTTCTTCTCCTCGAATAGAAGTTTGTTTCGATAAGACCACACAAGCCACCAAACCACAAAAAAGACACCTTGGATCATCATCTTAACTTTAGACTGAAGACGTAAAGAGGCCATCCAGTTGATCCATTCAGTGAAGGAGTTAACGTCCGAATATTCGATATCCCACCAAGAACAAATTTTGCGCGCAATTTGTCTGACTAAACAACAACTAAAAAATATATGTCTCGTAGATTCAACCCCCCTATCACAAATGGGACAAAGGATAGAATCGATCTCAATACCTCTACGCGAAATATTGAATCTCGTAGGAAGCGCTTCCAATTTGATTTTCCAAGCTAGAATATTCACCTTAATCGGGACACTTTTAATCCAAAGAGTTTTAGAATCAACCGTCAAGAGACGTTGATCATCAATAAATCTCCGAATAGAAGCGACAGAAAACTCCCCCGATCCCTCTAAAGACCAGAACCATCTATCAGGACACGGATTAAGCACGATCGGAATGAGCAAGTCCGTAAGCTTCTTGAACTGAGACTGCTCGATTCCTCCTCTAATGCTGCGACGGAAGTTATTATCAAGGCTGGGCTCATTAAGCTTCATACAGATTGACGCATCTTTAATATTATCAAGAGCATAAATACGGGGAAATAAGAGCTTCAAAGGCTTGCTGCCAATCCAAATATCGTCCCAGAATTTCGTAGTTTCGCCATTGCCCACTTTAATATACATAAAATCACGCATGTTAATACCTTGATCTTTCAACTTCCTGACTTCATTAATAATATCCCTCCAGCAGGACCTGCTAGCATATTTAGAGACTTTATTTACCTCACCATCAACTCCGTAAATAGCCTTAATTACTCTAGACCATAAAGAATCATTATGGGAATAAAATCTCCAGAACCATTTCATCAATAAGGCTCTGTTAAGAGCAAAAAGGCTTGAAACTCCAAGACCACCTTTTTCTTTGGCCGCCAACACACTCCATTTAACCCAAGAAGATTTGTTACTTTGAGCTCATGTCCATTAAAAAAAAAAATGGCATTCGGATAGATTCAATGACGAAACGAAGACACCGTTAATGGGACTTTAAGTTAGGACATGTGAAATATCCGGTATCGAAACCTCAGACCGATTTAAAGTAAAGTAAGCCTACCTCAATTGAAAGGGACTTTAATTCTCCAATTGGCTATGCGAGATTTCACCTTATAATAATTTCGTCCAAGTTGTACAACGGGTCATGTTGCCTCTCCACTTTTGTTACCTAGTAAGTAAAGGTGCGTCATTAGAATTAGGAACAACAGATGTTTTGAAGCAGCTACTTTGATTACGGAGATAATTAACAATTAATTAGTTAACCATGTGATTCGTTAACTAAAATCTTGTTTTGGGCCAAGTTATTTCTTTGTCACATGTGTATTTCGTACATGTGTGTTACACGTGTCTATTTAATATGCGTAACCTTAAAAATAAAAAACTTGAAAATTTACAAACTAGTGCCAACTGTATTCAAAAAGCATGCACTTGGAGGGAGCCGTATGCGATTGATTTATTGTGCAAACCTTTATGTGGAGCAGACCACTAAAACGGTGCCAAAATCAAACAACCGTGCACGGTGATTGACATGATGTAATGGTGGTTCGCGTGATGATGCTGCATAGCTACGCCCGGTCTTATGTCATATGAATAAGTAATTAAACACTATTATACATAACAGACAAAATTAAACCAATATTTGAATAAGTTCGTCGCGAGGAGTTGGTATAAAAGTCCAACATTACGGTATGTAAGCCCAATCCAAGTGACATATAAACTCGCAAGAATCTTAATTTAGTTAAAACAAGTTTCATAAATATTAATCCGATTTAATATTTCAAAAAACTTTTTTCATATATAAAGCATGTCACAAGTAAAGAAAACACGTAAGCAAATAAAATAGACAAAAAAGAGGTAGAAGAAGAAGAGATATACTCTATATAAAGTAGTAAATCGAAAAATGCTCCGAGTTCTAAATCCACAAAGAAAGAGTCTTCTCCAATTGGAGAATCAAAAGGTTCCCACAAGTTGCCATAAGCCTCTACTAATGGACTCCATACATCAAATAACTTATTGCATGAACCTTAAAATCGGATAATAAAAAATTTCGTATTCAATTAACAATTTAATAGATCTACCATTTTTATGTTTTATTAACCGGTAATATTAATCAAGATCTAATATTAACTAACTATGCATGACAAGAATGCATGTTATTGTCATGTTTTCCTAATAAAACAATTTATTAAAAGTTTGCGTAGCGCATCTAGTGTTTTTATATTGTGTAACACTGTAACCCATAACATCAAACGAGTTGACTCGTGATGCCACTGTTAGGATTTTACAATCTAGTTAACTATTTAACTACGAGTATGCAACGGATAGATCTAGATTTGATATTATAAATTCACAACACATAATTACTAGCCTTTTGTTATTTGAATTACTCAGACAAATAACTTGTAGATCTTGATTCTTGACACCTTTAATGGTTAAATTACGTTAAGATGCTAACGCTTCCAAACAAACAAACTTGTGTTTAATGCTTGTTCTTGAACCGATCCAAATACCTAAGTGGTATGCGTTTGGATTGAACAAAAAACAAAAAAAGGAAAACCAAAACAGCCCCCAAAGGGATTCGAAAGGCACAATTTCTAGTCGTACTCTTCGTGTATTCGTGTGTGCCCCCGAAAGACTCACTTATTTCTTGTAGTATAAATAATACTCCCTCCGTCCCATATTAAGTGTCCATTTTTGACTTTTTGAATTCTTTTTTTATAAACTTTGACCGTAAATATTTTTCTTTATGTTATATAATGCTTACTGAAAATTATACCAATGAAAAATACATTCGAAACTCTATCCATTCATATATTTTGCATTGAGTATCATATAACATAAGAAGAAATAATTAAGGTCAAAGTTGAAGAAAAAAGACTTTCAAAAGTAAAAAATGGACACTTAATATGGGACGGAGGGAGTATATGTAACGACCACAAACCAGCAAAACCGGGACCCAATTCCCTCCTTGAAGCATCTTGACTATAACGTACGTGCCTTTGGTCAATTACTCATATCTTGGGTTCGGATTCCAAAACACCGATCTCGGTCAATCTCCCTTGGTAAAAAAAACACTTTTTGGTGTGGAAACATCTTGTTTCATTCACCAAAAATTACACCAGGTGGTGGTGATCCACCAGAGGGGTCAGGTAGGAGCGTTAGTTAGACGGATGAGAGATCGGTGGCGATGGGCCTTTGTTAACTATCATACGCCCTTTCGCCAGTACCTCTGCTAACTTGTTGAATTCTTGAATGCATGCTGCTAGAGTATGAGGACCGTATAGCGTTGAATGCAGCCTGTGTTTTTAAGAAAATTTGTAGTGTTAACAAAGTTTCAATAACATAATTATTGCGAACCAATCTTACAATAAATAGAGGTGGGCTATCTCACATTACCTCATATCTTTGTTGTTGATACTCTTCAGGAGTCGCTACGTATTGCGAGTATGTGTTGGTCAAGCCTGCTATTACGACATGTGTATCGTTGTCAAATTCACCAATTCCGCTACGTATGAGTGTTTGCTTTACTGATTCACGTAGTCTTCGACCAGACATTGTTGTAAACTCTGAAAACAATAAAAAAAAAAATTAGTTCATTAGAAACCTTCAATCTAATAGCTTTGTTAAAAATATGTTTATAAGAAAAGCTTTGTGGGAAAGGAGAACCTCCAGGAACGGATAGTATGACTAGTTTCCCGATTCTGAGTATTTGAATCGGAACAATTGTTGGCTGCAATTTTAGCAGCAGAATCCATAATTGCACTGTTTGCTTTCATCTTTGGTCTCTCAAGTAGGTAACAAATTTCACATTTGATCCCTAGAGGTATGCATTGAGGGACAAAAAGTGAGAGCAAACATGCAGTACAAGTATATAATATCACTTTCACCAAACAACAGGGATGATTTCTCTAATTTACTCCATAATCTTTTCGATTTTGAGACAAGAGCTTTAGATAAAAGTAAGAGATCACGAAACAAGATCAAGAATACTGCCCCCGCATAAGGAAAAAACATCTCACCAGTCAAGAGCAGTACCGGCTTTGGCGTTGTAAGCAGCTTGATAATCACTCAGTTTCCTTAGAAAATCTCTTACTCATTTCCAGAACTCGTTAATCTGAAATCGTGGATAGATCTCGAGTAATTCTGTCATGTAAAGTCCCACAAATCCTTATGAAAAGATATATGTCATTAATTCTGACCTTTTTATCACCTTGTTGGAACCCAAAAGCACCAGGACCATCAGTAGTTCCAGCAGCAAAGCCTGCACCTAAGCCTGCTGGACATGTTTTGACTGTCTTGTTACCGGTTAATGTTACTTCAATATTTGTAAAGTCTAAGTAAGTATGTCGGTAGTTGATTTTTCTAGTTAATTGTTCTTTAGCTGAGTCGAATAACTCAAATGCCTTTAAAATTGGCTTTCCCCAATGATTTTGGTACTCTTTACTTCATCTGGATATCTGTGGAGTATTTTTGTGGTGTCATAATTCGTTGTAAATAAACAGCAGTATAATCTAATGAAGTGACACGATCATTACATTAGTTATTAGAAAAGGAAAACCTGCTTTTGAATAACAAAATCAAAAGGTAATATATGAATATACTTTCTATTGATTGATACTTGCAATTCTTTCTTGATGTTAATCTTACAGACACTTGACCAATTACTATATCATACGAAAACGGCATAAGTGAAAGTTGTGTGTTCAATCAATCCAAACAGAAGTGTCATTTCTAATACTGCAATAACTATTAATATAACATAATACATACTCAAGTACCCTAACCTTGCGTATTAAACTTATTGGTCCACATTAGTCTAATTTTAACTGTCAAAATGTTACGTTAGAGTAGCATAAACGAGCTGGATTATATTACCCGGGTCATGGACTGTTACCAAAGCTGGTTCATTTTCATGGCCCCCAAGGGAAAACTATTAAAATCACAAGGTTTGCCGCTATCAGTCCAAAACGCTCCCAACACATGAGGACTAACATCTCCTACATTAGATTGACAGAACGCTCCAACAAACTGCGACCCATCCTTGTTTTTCCTCACCTTAAACTTTTGACTCGACGTTTGACCACAGGGCTGACGTCGAGTTGCTTTGATACTCGACGCCTTTTCAATGAAGTCATCAATATGATCTGTTCCATAGTCAGCAGATTCATTTCAGTCACGAAAGAACCTAGCAATAAGTCAACAAAGCCATATATGAGATGCTTATGCTATAATTTACCTTGTGCATTTAAAGTTGTTGAGTTTGTGATAGAGGAAGTGAACCGATCCTCCAAGAACCTGGCAGCAGCCCCCTTGTTGTCACCACTAATGAGTGTGTTGTTATTGCTCATAGAAGTTCCATGAACCATGTGAAAGCTCCTATACTTTCCTGACTAGTACTATCAACGAATTTCCAAAGTGTCATTAAGGTATTGACATTTCGTGGATAACAGGCCCTTTCGTCTGGAGGGTTAAATAAATATGCACTTGGGCTACGGTTTACTCCAGCATTAACCAAATCACCTATAAAAACATGGAATTTTAACGGTATAATACAGATGCACAAATCCCAGGTCCGGGCTAGACATGCCTGGTCCTAAATAGTTCACAGAAAGAACGGGCCTAGCCCCAAAACCAATGCCTGTTTGAGCCGCTACACTCCTAACTAGCCCCACCTTGGCCCAAACGTATACTCTCTTTGTTTGTTTCTTCAATTTATTGAAGAATTTGATTTCAAATATATATAAGAACTATAACACTTGCATAGTTAACTCAAACCAATATATACTACTGTCTCATAAATTTTCAAGAAATTACTCAAATAATTTATTTTAATGTAACTAATTCAAAAACCCTCTTGTGGGCTAGTTTAGCTAATGGATTTAACATTTTAACCGGTCCAGGAGCGGCTCGTGTCAAACTGGGCTTTGACAGGCATATGTTAGACTTTTAGGGCAGCAATGTTAGGAATGGTTTTTGGGCTTTTGCTTGACATCAGACTTAAACAAGCCCAAGGCAATTTGTTCATTTCTAGTTTTCAAAGTACATGCACGGTTCACTAATGAAGACATATGTACAAACACACACCTGAGTTGATACTGGATTTAAGACTTTGGTGAGCTTGAACAATGCTCATTTTATTAATAAAAATGTTCGCGTAAAAATGATATTTATATTACATAAAAGTTTACGTGAACAAGTTATTTAGTCGTAAGTTTACTTGATGACGACAAATCACTTAAGGTATGAATATGGCATTATACACTACAAGAAAAAGAGGCTTTAGTGACAAAAATTAAGTGACGACTTTCTTTTTTGGTCACAATTCAGTGACGATATAATTTATGGTCACTATTTTTGGTCACTGGTCAAAAGTCGGTGACTGAAACTATAAGTGGTCAATATGTAGTCAATACATTAACGGTCTAAAGTATTTTTGATCTAGGGTAGTGACGAGATATTTGGTCATTGATATGATAAACATCGGTGACGATAATTTTGGTCACTATTTCACGTATCGTTAATTCTATAAAATGATTAATATGAAGACATTTACGTATATATTACTAAAACTTGCATATTCGTATATTTACTTAAAAATCGTAAATACTACCATACGATAAACCTAAAAAACATGCATTATGAAGAAATATGTTAAGTTGTAAAAATTTAACTTTGTTTGTGCAAAAAAAAACTTGCAAAAAAAAGTCAATTTTTTTTTACTTTAACACTCGGCATAAATATATCCAGCTAACAAAACTATATCCATTAAGAAAACTATATCCGTCTAAAAGAAGATCCAACCCATCTCATATCCATCTAAAAAAACTTATCCATCTAAAAGAAGATCCAACCCATCTCATATCCATGAAGATCCAACCCGTCTCATATCCATCTAAAAAACCCATCTAATACCCATCAATCCACCATCTCAGATCCATCTAAAAAAACTTATCCATCTAAAAGAAGATCCAACCCATCCTCAATCCATCTAATCAAAGAATCCAGAGCTACACCCATCAAATCCACCATCCAGATCCATCGCATATCAAAAAAAAATCCCTCTCACTCAGATCCATCGCAAAACACATCAATCCACCATGTAAATCGTAACATCATCTTCAAGCTCAAATCCACCATCGTAACATCATCTTCAAGCTCAAATCGCTCGGTTGAAATCGGATTACGGATCGCTCCGTTGTGTTAGGGATTGCTTGGTTGCGTAACGGATTGCTCGGTTGGGGTACAGATTGGTCGAAATCAAGGTCTCATTTGTGGTTACGGTCATTTTCATCAAACTTCTTCTGCTTGTTATCGCTCATAAACTTAGATGTTTGGTTTAAAATAGGGCTTGTAAATGTGAAATTAGGTGAAATTTGAATATGTGATTAAAGTGTATTCATTTCGTTTTTGCACATTTTTTATGTATACATTTGATATCATTGATGAGATGTTGCAATGATCTACCTGTTTAGAAGTATGTTGATAAGTTGCAATGAATTTGGTATAGCGTGAACGTTACTTTTGCAGTTGTAAGGAGTATGTGACTTACTTCTAAATGACTTTAAATTATGGCTTCTCATATTTGATTGTGTCGAGGGTCTAAAAAAGGACATATAAAGTGACTTTAAAACTTGCACTTAAGATTTTGGTAATAGTGTTAGGAATTGCTTATTTTTGTGAATTACTTGCTAATTTTGATAAGACTAATTACTTATTATTATATTTTCAGGAAAATGCGCGAATTAAAAGGATATGTTAAAAACAATGCTCGTCCGGAAGGATGTATTGTTCAGAGATACATAGACAAGGAATGTCTAACATTTTGCTCTATGTATCTAAATGACGTTGATACAATCTTCAACAAGGTTGAGCGTAATAATGAAATGGTAGACTTTGGTGGTGAAATTTCTATCTTTTCATGCAAAGGACGTCCATTTGGTATTACTGAAGAACGTGTTATGAGTGGCACTGAATTAGGGGAGATTCATACATATATTTTAAATAATTGCCCAGAACTGAAAGAACTAGAAAAGTAAGTACACTCTTTCATTTAATGACATTTTATTATTGGTTTTATGTATAGTAATGATGTTGCTTAAGTGTCAATTTCCACAGTGAACATAAAGCTCAACTTGAGGCAGAAAACAATAGAAATGTAAATGAAACTCATGATAAACAGTTTACCTATTGGCTTCAACAACGTGTAAGAGTCACCTTTCTCATTTATTGCTTGAAAATTGAATATGAAATTTTTTAACATTGGTTAACATGTACTTTACATGTTTTGTGTTTAGGTAAATGATTGTCAAGAATCCTCTGAAATTCGAGTCTTGTCACGTGGACCATTATCAATGAACCGATATAGTGGATGTATGGTGAATGGGTACAGGTTCCACACCAAAATTCGTGAAATAGATAGGAAAACTCAAGATAGTGGCATTGTGGTGAAAGGCGAGTATGGCGAGGACATTATTGACTACTATGGGATATTACAGGAGGTATTAGAGGTGGAATACTTAGGAGAAAATAAAAGAGTCTTAGTATTTAAGTGTGATTGGTTTAAGGTCGGTGATAAGAAAGGACTCCAAGTTGATAGAGAATCTGCTGCTATTAGTATCAACATGTCTCGAAAATGGTTCAAAGATCAACCATATATTCTTGCATCTCAAGCCAAACAGGTTTTCTACGTACCAGACCTTAAATTGGGTAAACATTGGTATGTGGTAGAAAGTAGTCCTCCTCGCAAATTGTTTGATGTTCCGGTGCATGAAGTGTACCAGGAACACAAGGCACATTCAAGTGTAATTTTGAATTACAATGTTGAACCATCATTACTGACGAGAGGTACCATTCTATTGGAGTTGGTGGATGCCTCAACCGTTCGATCAAGTCAAAAGCGTCATGGAATAGATGAATATAGTAATGACGATGAGGAAATCGACCCAACAAATTTAGAATTCTCCGAGAACGGGGAATCATTACAAGAGGAATACTCCGACTCAGGTTAGCTTTTTTTATGATTATAACGAAAAGTGCTCAAGTTTTGTTCTTTTGCTGAGTGGAACTAAGTTTTAGGTGGCTAGTCTTGACTTATTCCGAGGAATGTTCTGCCCGTGTTGGTTTTGATTACTATTTGTTGCTTCTTGTTTTTTAGACATTCTCGTATGTTAAGAATGTTAAGATTTTAAATAATTAACAGTAATAATAAAAAGGTTACTTTTTTCAGTTATATTTTGGTTTAAGTGTTTTGGTTCCAATAGGCAGCCTCTTCTCTCTTTGTTTATTGAAAACTACTTAATTTTTGCCCAGCATATGCTCTACTAATCTGTTGTTGCTATTTAATGGATTATCACTTACTACAAACTAATTACTGTTTAATTCTGTTAAATTTCAGGTTTTTTGAGAAGAAATTGAAGATAAACGATTAGGATTCTATACTTCTGGTAATTCAGTTTTGCCCTATTTTGCCCCAGCTATGTTTAGTAGTTATCATCGACTGTTTAGGTCAATAAGCAAATGAACAATTGTGCTAGTGTTTGGTATTGGTGAGGTAAAATAATCACAACTAGATGCTTAGTTTGATTTAGCCACTTTGAAACTCACTAGTTTGCTCTTACATAATCATATGTCACAATCATTTAGCCTCTGTCCAAACACTAAGAGCAAGTCTCAATGGTCACTATTTAGCCTTAGTTTGTATAATTATTTTGAAATAAGAGCAAGTCTCAATGGTCACTATTTAGCCCCTGTTAGTATTGTCATGTGCTTGTTTTATATGTAATTTTCTACCTTTGGAATTTTGTATCAGGGAATGGAGAACCCAAGTCATAAAAAACTGAAACAAGTGTCAGGGAAAAGACAATATCAGGGAGTGGAGAACCCAAGTCATAAAAAGCAGAAGCATATGTCAGGGAAAATGAAGGTGAGATTTGAAAGTTTGAACCGAAATTGTGATGATTAGGAAAAAAATAACATTTGCTGTAAAATTTATAATATAAAATGATCGGTAACTGGACAAAGAACAGTTATTTTTTTTTTGCAGAGATTTGATTCTTCCCAGAGTGAAATTTAACCAAAACAAGACGGTATATTCCCAATAAAGCTAACAGTTATAAGTCAAACTTTTTTATCGTAATTTTAACCATCAAGTGTTATTGTTTCAGGATGGAGAAGGGTGGGCCTGGACAAAAAAGGAGCGTATACTAGGTACATGATCATCAAAAAGGAAGCCGAAGTAGCAGAAGCAGTAGATAGCCAGTCAGTAGCATGCCAAGTAGGTATTTACGATTGAGAATGAAGAGTTGCATGTTGAAGAAACACGGAATTCTTTCTTCCTCTCAAGGTCGTGGCTAGACGAGTAACAACTAGGAAACGATAGAAGAAGATATCTCATGAACAAATATCATGAATATGATACAAGAATTCTTTTCTCTCCCCCTCAAATAGACACAGCATGAAGGTGATTCGATACAAACTGAGACTTGCATGAGTGATGATGAAGACGAAGAAGAAAATATCGGTTCAACTTCACATTGCTATGTATTATTATTATTAGATTATACTATCTTTTTGTTTCTTTTGCTTTCTGTAGTATCTCATACCTTGATATTCTGTTACATCTGGGCACCAACAGTACTCGGGAAAGAAACCAGAGCTTTAGGCGAAACTAGAAAGATTCGATTAAACAAGGGAAGTTTAGTATTTGAAGTAGATGAATCTTTTGGACGCATAATTGGAAAAAACAGTCAAGGGTTTATCACTAAAGGCGGATGTGTGATGCGTAAGTACGCGAAGTTAGATGGAACAACTTGGAAAAAGCAACCGGATCTATTGAAGACTGATATAATCTCTAAAACCACGGTAAGTTTGAACTTTCCCGTCATTTTTGTTATATAATTTCCCTTATTTTTATGGTTTTAAAGCTAGGTGCAGTCATTATTTTCAGATGTTATTATTTTTTCTTTTAGTCATGATTGGCACACCTCTGTTAATAGAACGAATATCAGATTACTTCAAAACCCCATGGACATTTTACGTCGTTACCAAACCTTCAAGACTGTCTTTATGCAAAGAAAATCATCCCTGTTTCACATGCTGATTCAGCCCAACCTGAATTTTAAGATGGAGTAAAAAATGTTTGTTTTAACATGTTACCTATCCCACCTGACCGGTGATATTTTGCAACATCTAGCAAAGAGTACTATGGTATAGTTTGATATAACAGACAGATTTGCACAACTAGCATTTCATTTTTGCTAAGACAGAATTATGGAATATTTAGCAAACACTGAAATAAGAATTGTGTGTTCATATGCAACAGCAGCACCAAGCAGCCAGCATAAATATTTAAATGGAACTTGTAAGAATGGTAGTTACACCAAAAGTTTGTTATAATATACTAACCATAAGTGTGTTGGGGACATAGTCATGAAAAACACCTTCTGGGTATGAAAATTGATGCTGGTTTCGATCCAGTTTGCCCATGTTTCCATTGCTATTTTTCACTTTATTTATTACAAGTTCAGAGTTCTTTTTTTCTTCTAATATTGATATTGATATGTTGAGTAATTTAATGTCAAGGATGGAGAACTAACGTGGCATTGATCACGGGCTTAAACATCCACCATACGCAGCTTTCAAAAAACTCAACAAATCGACTCCTTCTCATTATTATGTTAGTGGGTTTGATATGGAGTCGAGGCCTAACTAGAGTTCTCATACTGTGTTGACTTGGTTGCATGATCTGAAATAGGACTCGATGGAGAGGAGCCCAATAGAATTCGATAGATGCGTTGTAGTCCTAATTCGAATATTGTGATTACTGACATACATTGTGATTCCAGGAAAACTCTGACTTTGACTTCAAGTGTACACGGATGAGGAGTGCTATGTCATCACAGCTGGGTTACCATAGAAATCACCAATACAAGTTGCACCTCATTTTAATGAAAACGAGACAATGAGGAAAGGCAAAGACACATCCGCCAAAAGGTATTAGAAGGGTTCTGGCTGGTGTTCGTTTGTGAAAGATTTGCAAGCGAGGATTTCCAGGTACCTTATTTCTCTATACACGTTTAATCTTTTTTTTTTCTTTTCTGATTACGATAATATCACTTAATTAAACGTTGCAGAAGATAAGCGAAAAAAATAAGAAAAATCGATCAAAGAATTTAGTTCCACCTACAGTTGGCACACGCTCACTTGCAAGAAGAGTTGATGAGGTGAGTTCGTTAAATACAAAAATCAGTATTTCTTCTTTATGTGCATTCTTGTAATGTTTATTGTGGTATTTATATGAAACAGAGCAGGAGAGAAGGAAAAGAATTTTCAGAAATTGAACAATACAAAATGGCACATTACTCAAAAAAGTTAAAAGGAATGATCAATGAGGAGGCCGATACCATTTGGGTAATTTTAATTCTACATGTCTAGTTTGCATAAATATTAAAGTTATAAATCATATGTGGTAGAACTTATAAGATATTTAATGATGCAGAATGATTTACAAGCTGAGGAAGCCACTTCATCATGCACATCGGCAGAGATATGTTTGAAAAAGCTTGGTCATCTTCCTGGACACATAAAAGGACGTTCTGCATCTACTAGAAATCTTGGAAACTGTAAACTTATAGATCGGTGTTAAAGGCCTTTGAAGGAGGGATAAAGTTACTATACGAAAAACGTGGATTACTTGTTAGAAGAGATGAAAAAGATGGCTCACTCAATTGCTACAACAGTTTTCAAACACGTGGCTAAGTTTTATTTTCTATTAAAGTCATTTTATATTAGGTACTTATGTGATTGTCCTTGCTGTGTTTTAAGTTGGAACCGAATGCCATATTTTAGTGAATAGTTTGTCAACCTGGAGGTTTACAATATACATCTCGATAAGCCTGTTTTAGATTAGCTTTGTTTAGCACATTTGGCATCTAAAAGGAGTTTCTGAAATGCTTGTACACTGGTGCTGATTTTGCATCTCGAGAGCCTGGAGGTTTACAAAATTCTTTAATCATTGATTGTTATGAGGTAAGGACACTATCGTCAGTCCTGTCTCACATCTTATTGAGCTCCACAAGGACAATCCTTGTACACTGGTGCTGATTTCGTGCGGGTGAATTCTGTCCAGAATTCATGCCATCCTTCGATTTTCTGTAAGCTTTTAAGGATTTCATGATACCAATTTTGTTTGTCATGAGAAATTTGTTCTTTTCAACTTTGTTTTCCGGCCTTTTTGGTGAACACATGAATGAGATTGGGCTTTGCGATGTCAATGTCGTTCGCATTTGTATTGGCGAAAAAGCAAGGGGTATTGACATTATGACCTGGGGTTGGGCATGTATAATTGAAGCTAAAGTCTATTCTGTTTTACCCATTTTCATACATACGGGTTGAAATTTCCCCTCTATTGTTCGACTTTAACCAGGGTGAAATGACATTTTGATTATTTATTTTTTCAGGGAGAAATATGAAGACTACAAGGACTTTTTCACCATCAAATAAGAGATAACCGAATAGCTTATGGATGTTAGAAAGATTGTAGGCATGGGAAATATTGCGTGCATGAGATGTTCACTCTATTGTTCTTATTGTATTCTTACTATAACGATATGTTATATGTTATAAGAGATCAATGTTATGGATTTTCATTTCTGGTTAATGAATATCCGGTTCTTGTTCTATGTTATGGACTTTTATTTCTAAACTATGATGAAGATTACATACTTTTAGTTGTCATCTCGTAAATGTGGCGACCTTTTTGTCGTCTTTAACATGTGACTTTTGGTGACGACCAATTTGGTCTCTAATGCAAGAAACAGTGACCATATATTCGTCATTAGCAGGTTTTAGGTGGTTTGTATTTGACCCATAAGTGACCACTTATTTGGTCACTTATTGACATTCGTAGTGACGACCAATTTGGTCTCTAAACTGAAGAAATAGTGACGAATTATCCGTCACTCGTAGTTTTGTAGCAGTCGTCACTCTAACCAGTAAGTGACGACTATTTTCGTCACTAATCTGTGACGAATTCTAGTTTCGTCTCTAACTGATATAGTGACGGAGCTATAGTGACGACTGGTGACGACTTTAGTTTTGGTCACTAACCGATTTGGTGACGACTTTTAATACTGTTAGTGACGAAAACTGTTCTGTCACTATAGGTGGTTTTTCTTGTAGTGAAGGAAAACCTATAGACAACTCTAAATATCCATATATAACCTCCTTAACACAAATATGCTATAAACACCATTGAATTGCCCGTGACACTAGTACACCCAAACTAATGGCGAAGTTTGATGAAGAACCTTAAGCGCAAAATTGGTAGAATTTAATGCGTAAACTAGTTTAAAGCATGCTATTACTTTAAGAATTGACCTAGCTTTATGCTAAAATAAATAATGATACAAGAAACATATTTTACTTTATGGTCGTTTAACCCTGAAAGTAACTACACAATCTATATTTTCGAGATACTACATTGTTATAATATTGGTCTTTTGGAATGATGAAAGGATATGCACGTACTAGCAAACACAAGAATTCCTGCTTCCTCATGCACAACACAAAACTATCGAATGCCTATTCATCATCTTATAACCCTACTTGCTTTCTTCAACTCAATTAAAACAAATTTAAAGAGCTATATCTCGCGTGTTACCATTTGAGACTAACTTATTGAGCTTGTCACTAGTAATTTTCTGTGAATCCCAACATCACATTTTAATAAATATCGAGTCCTTAGCCTCAAATTCCACCCTTTGCGATGATTGATACCACTTTGCATTTACAGATGCTAAACCGGTAATGTTATTAGCAAAAAAAATAAAAATTACCAGGATACATTATAAAACTGATAAAAGTCTTACATGTTGAAACAGCCTTAGCCTTGGCTCCTACAACAACCAAATAAATCAAGTCAAGAGTGAGATTCATAAACTTATTAGGAATATGTTTTTAAATGTGATTTCCTCATTGTTCTTTTCCTCAATTTGGTGCCATTAGTTTTAGCTGCACTTTCCAAAAGAAGTATCTTGATCGCTTTTCCAAGTGCTTAAAGTTAAAGCGCATATAAAACTAACCCAGTGTTAAAATGCTTCAAACTACCACTTTAAATCATGCTTGACCACTCCAGTGTATTACATTAAAATGTTTAATATCTTATTGCATAGGTCTAAAATACTTCAATCCAACAAAAACTGTTATAACTTACCGCATATCCATAAAAGTTTTTGATATCCCTCTTACAAGTTATAACAAAACGCACAAACACTTTTACACAAAATCTGAAACGTACATAATCAAGAGTTAAATAGTGCTTGGATATAATATATATAAATTTAATAATACCATAGTTTTAGTTAGAAATGTACACCACTTTTTTACTAAGCTATCATCCATATTCATCTTCAAAAACTTGCAGTAGATCATCAATAAATGTTATATGTGGATGTATTCCTGCATTATCAACATTGTCAAATATTATTTATTTTTATATCGTTGTTTCTAGACAATTATATAACTTAATTATATTTGCCCATGTAGAATAAGCTCATTGATGAACTCGTTGTAGTACTGTAATCATTTCTCATTAATGGACCCTCTTCCATAAAGAATAACTTCAATAGCTATATCACTTAGAGTGTGTGGTTGTTTTTCTAGATACATATATCTATCACACCTATTAGTCGTAATTACCCTAATCTTTGAAAACATAGATAAACATACTACACAACTAAAGATACAAACTTGAATTATTACTTCTAAATGATATTAACAAATGTAAAACACAAACCTCCAAATCGAATAAACTTTTAGCCACAACAATCAATAAATTTTCAACTAACTGCGAAACAACAAACAAATATACAAAATCAAATTCGAATTTATCAATTAGCTGCAAAAAAAGAAACTAACAATAAGTACATCTAATTAGTGAATGAAGTCAATCAATTAACTTAAAAAAGAAAAAAAATTGAGCAAATCGAATTATTAGATTATTACTTGAAATTTAACAATCGAACACACACACTAACATTCAAGGTTATAGACGACATACGTTTTAGGAATTAGGGTTCTAAACTGAGAGATGGGGGTGTACAGATATTTCGGTTAAAGAGGGGAATAAGGAGACAGTGGTTAATCAAAATCGTCGATAGTTGATCTAAGGTTTGCTTTAGGGGAGTGTTTTAGTTTAGGGTTTTTGTGTATTAATGGTTATGGAAGAAAAAGGATCATGCGAGGAAGTTGGGAAAACAAATGTTTCTTTTCTTTTCTTAACTTACTAGTTATAATACCCGTGCACGCACGGGGTTTTTTCAAAGTTTTTAATTAACGTATTTTTATTTATTAAAAAATAAATATGTTATTTTTTTAAGTTAATGTTTTTAATTTTTGGTTTATAATTATAGTTTAAGAATAACTTCATATATCACCATATATTTTTTGATTAATTTCCATAATATGCCCAAAGTATAAAACATTAAATACACAATGTAACGATTTTGTTAATAAATGTTTTTGGTAAATCATGAAATTTCCCCAACTAAAAGGAGGGGAGATATGAAATTACTCGTATTTTTTACGTAAACAGATATGTACAAATATATATTCATACACATGGTATTTTAGCAATAATATGGTGTGATGCTTTGTATTTATGAGTTAATGATCGCTCCTGCATATTACATGATGCATATCTCCCTAAAGAAGCAATCTTTTATATAATATTGAGTTTGTCCCTCTTAAAAGAAGAAACTGGCTAGAGAATCTCCTTATCGAAAATCTTTGGAAAAATGGTTGCCCTTGAAAATGGGTGTTTTTTTTGGAAACTAATACTAATTAATAATGCCATTGCCTGTTGATAGCAGTTTTTCCCCAGGTTTTGGAATTCATTTTGCCTCCAAATGTGTTTTGCTGTTCTCTCCTGCATGAAAGAGAGATCACCTCCCCTCTCAAAGTGATATTGCTAGGATAGATAATAGGGTCTCATTTCTCTCTCAGTCTGCACTTGTAGCTTTCTCGAGCACTGCTGAAGTCTGGGCGTACTCCTCGAGATGATGGGTATCAAATCTTGCCTTGGCCACTGCACCCAGCCTGGCATGAACCCATCTCAGATCAAACCCAAAGCACCCCTCCATATCTCGAACGGTCTTCAAAGACATCAGCTGGTACCTCCCCCATTACATAAGCAAAAAGTTTGAAGATTATTGGGAAAAGCATGTCTATCGCGTATCCTCGAAGTTCTCTTCTCTGGGGTTGGAAAACCTTTTCCTTTCCTTGTGCAGTACCTCCCAACAAGATTGATCCCTTTGGATCTTGGTCCAGTGCCTTTAGATAGTCATCTTCCTCCACTGCACGAGCCAGACCTTGTACGGGCTTTTCCTTTGAGTGGACAGGCTTGAGCAAAGTTAATGTTTTTAATTTTTGGTTTATAATTATATTTTAAGAATAACTTCATATATCACCATATTTTTGTGATTAATTTCATAATATACCCAAAGTATAAACATTAAATGCACAATGTACGATGTTTTTAATACATGTTTGGTTAAATATGAAATTTTCAACTAAAAAGAGGGGAGATATGAAATTACTCGTATTTTTTACGTACATGATAAAGGTACATATATAGTATTTTCATACACATGGTTATTTTTAGCAATAATAGTGGTGTATCTTTAATTGCTTTGCATATGCTTTGTATTTATGAGTTAATGATCACTCCTGCAATATTCATGCATAATCTCTCTAAGAATGCAATCTTTTATATAATACAGAGTATCACTTTAATAGAACATATATCACGGTAACAAACTCACTCAATCATCCTAGTAAATGTGAATGCGATACAAACATAACAAAAGAATCACATACATTCACTAAACACTCCACAATACAACACATTCATTTCTCAAAACTATTTTCTTGCTCATATAACCATGATAGTAATAAGACTTCTAACGACCCGAAAACACCTGATTAAGTACACACTCCAAGAAACTCTTGAAAACCTGTCACAAAGCTTGTTAAGGTTCAACATGTTGACTTTTTAATGACTTCTTAGCGAATACTTTACTTCAACCAAATGGACACTACAACCAACATCGGAAATAATAAAACTGGGATTACATACTACAAATAATAAAATTAACCTATAAATGTAAAGTATATGTTGTGAAGGCCATCGTGAATTTATTCAAAATTCAAAAGTTTAAATATAAAATATTTTTTGTAGGAATAATAGTTATTCAATTGAATGTGATCCATGTATTTTTGCTTCAACTACAGGCACATAAATGGTAGTAGAAATTCATGTTCAAAATTATTGTAGGTGTACAGCTCTGCCCTAAAAGAAAAACAAAAACAGGGAGATGAATGCAAACTACTTACTGATCATTCTTCTTGTTCCTTCTGGTTTTGCAGATCTCGTCAGTCTTTTTTAGTCTGAATTCAGGTCCTCTTCTGTCTGAGATAGTGGATAAATTATAGAGTCATACATTCGAGATCAAGTTAGAGAAGACCACCGTTAGAGATTTCAAATATGTTATTGACTATAGACTGTGTATCCTACATTGTGTTTGTGTTGTCTCCTTTTATCAATATACATAACCAGTTTTCAAAATTACTACCAACCACCCCTTTACACAAAGAAAT
>BQNB010110711.1:0-19416 GCA_026074375.1 Tanacetum coccineum | reverse complement strand
TTAAGCAAACACGTACAATAATAAAAATAAATAGTACATTTATTGACGTCATCAAAGACTTGAAAACACAGGGTGTTATACTTAGCCTTCTCTCTTGCAAGTCTTGCTTGTTCTTCTTCTTAAGCTTATAGCTTGAAAGAAAGTTCTTCATCAAGTTTGAGTAGCTCTTTCTTAAACATTTTCTACATAGGTTCTTCTTCAACTATTTTGCCTTTACCCTTGTCCTTGACTTGTTTTGGTTGTTGTGAAGAAACTATTGGTGTAGGAGCTTTCTCTTGTTCATGAAAAAGAATTCCTTTTGCTCTGGGTATTGCTGAGGGTGCTGTTATGGTTGTACTCTGCACTGGATCTTGTACTATAACCTTAGGTTTTACACTTCTCAATTCAGCCAATGCTTAAGCCAAAGTGATCTCTTCAGTACTAATTTCAGCAGTACTAGCTACCTTTTCAACCTCAACTTCCTACTCATCTAAAACACTTGTATCAAACATTAGGTTATCATTATTCCTCCCCTGGGTCTCATCAATTAATGTAACCTCTGCATCAGTATCAAGATCAGCTATTTTCCTCCCCTGTTTAGATGCATCCTCCTGATCACCCAAACCTTCATCTTTAGAGGAAACAACTTGTGCAGATCTACCAATCTTGAATAATCTTTTCATCCCTGGAGTTTTTGACTTCCTTTTCCTTTCCATCTTCTTTACTCTCTTCTTCAAACGAGCAATCTCCTTTGCTTGAGCAGTCTTTGTTGTCTCTAAGTCAAGAACTCTATCAGACAGTTTTATACAAAGATCCATCAATTCCTTAAGTTTCAGTCTATCCTCCCCACTTCTGCTATAGGATCTGTAGGACTACTGGATTGAGGAATCTCAGTGTCTTTTCTCTGTTTTCTCCTAGATTGTTTCTTCTGAGGTTGTGATGTTGATGGTTGAATAATGAGTGTGTGATGGAGATCAGTTGGCATAGTTGAACCTTCACCCATTTCTTCCTGAGATTGAACCATCATGGTTAGAAATAAAGGTGTAACTGCTCTAGAGAATCCTTTCCTAACCCTTTTCATATTGCCAAATACCTTCTTTGTGTGAGAGGGTTTAACAAAAATTACATCATGAGTAGACATATCACTAACTTGTTTATCCAGAAAGACTTGCACAAACCTTGGATACATTAGAAATTTGACACTACTATCTATATTCTTCACCATACTTTCAAAGATATACTTAGAAATGTTGAATTTCTGGTTTGTGGCTAAGCAAATTATTGCAGAGGCCATAGTGCTACTAAATTCGTTCCATGTAGTAGACTTAGCACTTAGGCATTGCAGAATAGTATGAATCAAAAACTTCCATTGAGGAAAAAAGAAAGCCTTGTAAAATGTAAGTTTCTGAGAAGGTTTTTTATACCGCATTAAAGCAAGTTGTTCAAAAATATCAGTATTGGGTAGACATTTAATTCCTTCAGCATCTTCCAATTAAAGATCTCTTCTTACACTTGTCTTAGTGATGATCACTTTCTTCCCATCCACTACGGCTTGTAACTGAACTTCTCCATTAATAGTTTTTACCTTTGTAGTAGCCTAAAACTGCTCAATACATGAATTATAGATTGTAGGATTAACAGTTAACGCATATTTGATATGATTCGCATTTAAGAAATCTAAAATTTGCTCAAACCCTTCACTTTTAGTGGGTTTAGCCAAGAACGTGACCATGTTGTGTGAATCAGCAAACTTTAGAGCAGACATTGTGATTAGTTTTGATGATTAACAATAAAATTGAGTTAGGGTTTATGATTAGAGAGTATATCAAAGATTGAAATTGAGTAAAAGTTTGAATGAAACCCTTAATCGTAGTATTTTTATAAATACCCTCAACATCATTAACGTTCGCTAGCAGTGTAAGTTATGCCTAACAGCATTAACTTTCAACTAGTAGTAGTAAGTAACACAACAGTAGTAACTCAGCAGTAAGTTAAGCCTATCAGCATTAACTTTCCCAAGCAGCAGTAAGTTTATGCCTAGCAGCATTAACTTTCAATAGCAGTAGTAAGTTTATGCCTAACAGCATTAACTTATACCAGCAGTATTAAGTTTATGCTTGGCGGCATTAACTTTGAATTACCAGCATTAACTCTAATTCCATTCTAATCAGCTTTGCCATCATCAAAGTAACATTTTAACTCACAAAAACTCTATGTCTGTTTTTTATTTCTCTCAATTCTTTTAGCTCACAATTCTCTCTATATGTTTTTAATATATTCAACTCTCTTTCTGTTTTTCAAATCACAAATTCTCTTATTTTTTTCTCACTAAATCACTCTGTCTGTTTTTTATCTCACATCTCTCTTTCTGATTTTATTCTCACCAACTCTCTCACTTCTGTTTTTCCTTACTAAAAACTTTAAAGATTAAGCATTCCAATACTAGCAATCAAATATTGAAATCTACTTACATCAAATGCTTTTGTAAGCAAATCTACAACATTCTTGTCAGTATGAATCTTGATCATTTGAATTAGCTTCTTTTCATTAGAATCTATGATGAAGTGATGTCTAATCTCAATGTGCTTTATCTTTGAGTAAAAAACCGGGTTCTTCACTATACATATAGTACTCTCATTATCAATATAGATCTTTGTATGCATAAAGTTATACTCATAATCCAGCAATTGATTTTGAATCCAAAGCACATGGCCACAGCAACTTGAAGCAGCTACATATTCATCCTCTGTTGTGGAATTAGCAACCATAGTCTGCTTCTTACACTGCCATGAAACCAATCTATATCCTAGGAATTGACAACCTCCCGTGGTGGACTTCCTATCTAAGCTTACTCCTGCATAGTCACTGTCAGTGTATGCCACCAAATCAAAAGGTAAATCCTTAGGATACTAAAGGCCTAATTTAGGTTGACCTTTAAGATATCTAAAAATTCTTTTCACATCATGAAGATGTGACACTTTAGGGTTAACTTAGAATCTAGCACATACACATACAGCAAACATTATACCTGGTCTTGAAGAAGTAAGATACATCAATGAGCCAATCATTGATCTATACATATGTTCATCTATGTCTTCACCGTCTACATCTTTGAGCAAAGGCTTATGGGTTTCCATGGGTGTGCTTGCTGTTTTGACATCACTAAAGCCACATTTCTTCAAAATCTTAGTCACATACTTGTCTTGGCTTATAAAAATCCCATCTTCCTTCTGCTTCACTTGCAGTCCTAAGAAGAATGTGAGTTCACCTATAGAACTCATCTGAAACCTCTTTTGCATCATCTTCTCAAACTTTGTGCATAACTTCTTCTTTGTAGACCCAAAAATTATATCATCTACGTATACCTGTACTATTAGAATATCACTTTGGTCCCTCTTGATAAACAAAGTTTTGTCTATCTGTCCTCTGTGAAACCCATTTTCCAACAAATAAGTGGACAAGGTCTCATACCAAGCTTTGGGAGCTTGATGCAAACCATAGAGAGCCTTTTCTACTTTGTAAACTCTATCAGGGAAGTCTGGATCTTCAAATCCTGGTGGTTGACAAACATAGACTTCCTCTTCAATCTTTCCATAAATAAAAGCACTCTTGACATCCATCTAGTACTCCACAAAGTCTTTAAATGATACATAGGCTAAGAATAGCCTAATTGCTTCAATTCTGGAAACAGGAGCAAAAACCTCATCATAATCAATTCCTTCTTCTTGTGTGTACCCTTATGCAACCAATCTTGCTTTATTTTTAATCACAATACCTCTTTCATCCTTTTTATTTTTGAAGACCCATTTAGTTCTTATAGCTCTCTTTCCATTAGGTAACTCTACCAAAGTCCAAACTTCTTGTAGCTTGAATTGTAGAAGCTCTTCCTGCATAGCCTCTATCCAGCTTGGATCCTTTAGTGCTTGAACTGCCTTTTTGAGTTCTTTTTATGATAAGAAATATGCAAACAGACAATTCTGAAAGTCTTTATGGTTTGTTCTTTGCTGAACTGAACTAAACAAACCATGTTCTTTCAAATTATTTAACATTCTTCTTGTTTGAGGTGCTGAATTCAAGTCTCTAATAATTTGTTCAACTGAATGATCTTTGTGTATAGGCATAAATGCATCTAATTGTTTATGTCAGCCTTGCACAACATCTTCATCATCATCTGAATAAACAATATCTTCCAATTCAGGCATAGTTAGATCATTTGGAAGTTCAATGCTTGTTTTTGGATCAACAGCATTAACTTCTGTGCCAGCAGCATTAACAGTTGAACTAACAGCAGTAACATTATTAGTGATGTTTCCATCACTAACAGTATTAATATTGTTAGTACTGTTAATATTATCATCCTTCTCTTGTTTAATTCTTGGCTCCTCTATACTTGGAACCTCACTATCTTTCCCTTCGGTTGGATTTCCACTTTCATTCCCTGGATCTTCATCATCCTTCTTTTTCTTCTCCCCTAATGGTTTGAATCTAGCATCAGGAGAATCCTTTGAATTCTAAGAGAATAGTGGATCAGCAGGCCACATTGGTAGCAAAATGTAATCTTTGCCAGGTATTGTCTCCAATCTAGTTCATAGAAATTGTTAGTGCATCTATACCAAAAAGCCAATTAGGTCCACTTCCTGCAATATTAGATGTATTTTCACTAAATTGTACATGCATGTTCTCTTCTACTATCCTAGTTCTACTGTTGAATACTCTGAATGCTTTGCTATTGGTAGAGTATCCTACAAAGAACCCTTCATCAGCCTTTCTATCAAATTTACCTAGGTGATCTATGGTATTAAGGATTGTAACAGGACACCCAAATGGTCTCATGAAGCTTAAGGCAGGTTTTCTACCTAGAAAAAGTTCATAAGGGGTCTTGTTGTGAGGCTTGATAACTAACACCCTATTTTGGACATAACAAGCAGTATTAACTGCTTCAGCCCAGAAAGTTGTTGGCAATTTTGAATCAGCTAGCATAGTCCTAGCAGCCTCTATTAGTGTCCTATTTTTCCTTTCAGCTACTCCATTTTGTTGTGGAGTCCTAGCAACACTAAATTCCCTCTTAATACCCTTCATTTCACAGAACTGATTCATGACCCTATTCTTGAATTCAGTCCCATTGTCACATCTAATCACTTTCACCCTAAGGTCTATTAGATTTTCTATGCCTGTTATGAATGTTTTAAGGATTTCACTAGTTTCATCCTTAGTGGCTAAAAAGAAAACCCAACTAAACCTACTAAAATCATCTGTGACAACTAGGCAGTACATCTTTTTCATTAAACTCTTTACAAATGTTGGGCCAAACAAATCCATGTGCAACATTTGTAATGGTTGGTTGATTGAACTGATTGTTTTGGTCTTACAAGAAGCTCTATGTTGCTTTCCCTTCTGACAAGCAACACAAGTTTCATTAATTTCAAAAAGTTTTGAAGGTAAACCTCTTACAAGATTTCCCCTTACCAGTTTATTCATTGTTTTGAAATTTACATGTCCAAGCCTTATATGCCAAAGATTAGATTCATCTGGTGTGGCTTTTGCAAAGAAACAAGTGAGACCTCCTTGAGGAACAACATTCTTTAAGTCAAAACTATACATGTTATCCTTTCTAGGAACTTTAAGTAAAACTTGACTTTCATCGGTTAACTTAAAGTCTCGAGACAAAACAACACATTTAGTATCAGTAAAAAGAATAATATTCTTATTGTCACACATTTGTGAGACATTGAAGAGGTTAAACTTTAGTTCCTTTACAAAATACACATCTTCAAAATCTAATTTACCAGCTCTTATTTTACCTTTCCCAGTAATTTTCCCTCCTTTGGAAATACCTCCAAAGGTAACAAATCCTCCATCAATTTTTTCATAATCTGTAAGATAGGATTTGTTTCCTGTCATGTGCCTAGAGCATCCATTCTCAATCACCCCTTTATCCTTCAAATCTTGTTATGGATTGCCCTGCACATAATGATAGAGAAATTAGTTTCTTTTGGGGACCCAAGCCATTACTGACTTGGATCTGCCTTGTGCATCAATATAGTCAAATCTTTTAAAGGACATTAATGCACCATTGTTTCTGGAGACATGGTCTAAAACTTTGTGCTTTGGTCTCCAAACCTAACATGCTGAGGCCTTAACAGCATTTCCCTTGTTTTCCTTAACAGCACTAAGAACTGCTTTTGGCCTTGCAATATTAACCCTTGTTCCCTTAACAGTATTAACCTTTTTAGTGAAATTACTGTTATTAGCTGCTGTTATTTTGTTAAAAGGCCTTCTAGCAGTTGAATATGCATAAATAACATTTTTCATGGGTCCTGCATCATTCACTGTTGTTCTTGGTTGAACAGTATTAAATGGTCTAGCAGTATTAAGTGAAATTGGGCCAGACCTAGTTAAGACTGTTCTTGGAACCATGTTCCTTTTTGGACTAGGGTGAGTTAATTTAGAAAAATTTGTTTGTTCACCCTTTGAACATTAGTCCAAATTAGTTTTGCAAATCTTCCATTATTATACCAGTTATTGCAATCATTCTTCAAATGATCAAAACTAGCATACACATGACAAGCTTTGTTGAACATCTTAAAATCATTCCCTAATTTTTGAGACATCTGTTGGTTCTAGTTTCTCTTGCTCCCTTTAGGACTAGGTGTGTTTTGCCTATTTTTATCAACTGATGTTTTCCTAGGAGATTTTACATGCTCAGTAAACTTAACAAAGTTTATCTTAGCAAAACTAGGTTTATTAAACATCTTAACTGTTTTAACCTTAGGCACATTTTCTTCATCACTATCAGATACCTAATCCTTAATAATTGGGGCTCCATTTTCTTTCCTAGAAGTCTCAGGTTCATTAGTCTTAACAGTAGGCTTTTCAACTACAGACTCGCTAACAGACTCATTCACATCAACAAAATCATCTAGACTATGATAAACTAAATCAGATTTAGGTGGCATAAAATTACCAGTATAGGAAGGTGGGACATCATTATACCCTAATCTTGTTTTACATTTATCCATTAACTGTCTGTATAGAAGTTTACTTAGGTTTTTTGATGAATTTTAAAATTTTTGTACTGTAAGTTGAACCTCATCTTTTTCTTTTGTAGTCAACTCTAACTTCCTTTTAAGCTCTGTAATATCTAAATCTCTTAAATAGATTTCATGTTTTAAGAGTTTTATATCTTCCTCATACACAGACTCATTTTTCTTAAAGACTAACAGTCTAGCTTCTACAGATTCTAAACCAGTTTTATAAGAGACATCACTTATCCTAGTTGTTCTTAAGTGTTGGGATTAAAAGTCTTCTTAGTGCTGTTGAAGTTACTGCTGCTAGTTATGATTTTTACCACTGCTGGTTATAGTTACTACTGCTGGTGTAGACTCCAGGAAATATTCTAAGTCATTACTACTGCTAGAGTAAAGTTACAACTGCTAGTGTAAAAGTTAAGACTGTTAGAGTGTTTCTGCTGTTAGACTTAGTTAGTACTGTCAGTCTGTTTTAGTACTGCTAAAGTGATATGTATGAGATATTTTAGGAAAAGATATGTATGAGTAGAAAACGCGTTGTAAGCCCATTAGGGTTCCTTGGTGTATAAAAGGAGACCCTAGGGCATGTAGTTTATATATCTCATTTTCATATACAGTCATTTATAGCTTCAAGGTTTTGTATAACCCTAACACTATCAAGAGTGTTCGTATTAATATATTGAGGCTTAAAGTTTGGTATTATACAATCTTGTTTGTCACTGTTTTATTGCTTATTCTTCTTAGTATCATAGACTAGATTCCGCATAGTCTTTGATATATTCAATCAAAGTTTCTACCATAGTTGTCTTGGATTTATTCAATACAACTAAGCCTTTTACAAGCTAAGCAAGATCTATTCAAGTGGGATCAACAAGTGGTATCAGAGCTTGTTGAGAAACTTTGAATAAGAAGAAACAATCTACACATACCAGATCTATTTGTTTGTGAAAACATGGAGTCAGTATCTGCACAAATGGTTGCTGCTGCAAAACTTCTAGTGCTCAATCCAGGCGAATTTGAGCTTTGGAAGATGAGGATCGAACAGTACTTCCTAATGACGGATTATGCTCTTTGGGAAGTAATAGTAAATGGTGACTCACCTCCACCAAAGAGAACTGTTGATGGTGTTGAGCAAACATATCCTCCTACAACTGCAGAAGAAAAGTTAGCAAGAAAGAATGAGTTAAAGGCAAGAGGTACATTGTTGATGGCTCTTCCAAATGAACATCAACTAAAGTTCAACTCCTACAAAAATGCCAAGTCACTGATGGAGGCAATTGAGAAGAGGTTTGGAGGTAATAAGGAGTCAAAGAAAACTCAGAAGACACTTCTAAAGCAACAGTATGAGAATTTCATTGGATCAAGCTCAGAAGGACTTGATCAAACCTATGATAGGCTTCAAAAGCTTATCAGTCAGCTAGAGATTCTGGGTGAAACTATTTCTCAAGAAGATATGAATCTGAAGTTATTAAGAAGTCTCCCATCAGAATGGAAGACTCATACCTTGATCTGGAGGAACAAACCTGATTTAGAAACTCTAAGCATGGATGACTTGTACAACAATCTGAAGATTTATGAAGCTGAAGTCATGGGGTCATCTAGCACAAGCCAAAACACACAAAACATAGCTTTTGTGTCTTCCAATATCACTGGCAGCACCAATGAAGCAGTTAAGACTGCTCATGGTGTTTCTGCTGCTAACTCCAAGGATAATGCTTCTACTTTACCAAATGTTGATAGTCTGAGTGATGTTGTGATCTACTCCTTCTTTGCTAGTCAGTCTAATAGTTCACAATTAGACAATGAAGACCTAAAGCAAATTGATCCTGATGATTTAGAGGAGATGGACTTGAAGTGGCAGATGGCAATGCTGACAATGAGAGCAAGGAGATTTCTTAAGAAGACAAGAAGGAATCTAGGTGTTAATGGGACTGATACCATTGGCTTTGACTAAACCAAGGTGGAATGCTATAACTGCTACAGAAGAGGTCATTTTGCTAGGGAGTGCAAGGCTCCTAAGCATCAAGACAACAGAAATAGGGAGATAACAAGAAGGACTGTGCCATTTGAGGAAACAACAGATGCAAAAGATTTGGTGGCTCAAGATGGATTTGGGTATGATTAGAGTGACCAAGCTGAAGAAGGACCTACTAATTTTGCACTTATGGCCTATACTTCGTCAAGTTCTTCAAGCTCAGATACTAAGGTATCAACTTGTTCTAAAGCATGTTTAAAATCTTATGAAACTCTCAAAGAACATTATGATAATCTGACAAAAGATTTTAATAAGTCTCAATTAAATGTAGGAGCTTATAAAGCAGGTCTAGAATCTATAGAGGCTAGACTAGATGTGTATAAAAAGAATGAGGCTGTTTTTGAAGAGGACATAAAGATTTTAAAACTTGACATTATGTTGAGAGATAATGCACTAACAGAGTTTAGAAAGAAATTTGAAAAAGCTGAAAAAGAAAGAGATGATTTAAAACTTACCTTAGAAAAGTTTGAACATTAATCTAAGAATCTAAGCAAACTGTTAGATAGTCAAGTGTGTGATAAGTTTAAAACTTGTGTAGGTTATGATAGTCAAGGGTTTGATAGTCAAGTGTTTGATAGTTAGGTGAATGATAAGTACAAAACATGTGAAGGGTATCATGTTGTTCCCCCTCCCTATACAGGGAACTTCATGCCCTCAAAACCTGATTTGGTACTTGCTGATAAGGATGAATATGTTTTTACTAAGTCAGTAACTAGTGTACCTATAGTTGCAACTAGTGAAGTTAAGACTAGTGAGTCAAAACCTAAGTCTGTTAGTGAACCACTTATTGAAGACTGGATATCTGACAGTGAGAATGAGAATGAAACTGAGTTTAAGTCTAAACAGAGAAAACCTAGTTTTGCTAAGGTAGAATTTGTTAAATCTAATGAGCATGTGAAATCACCTAGGGAGTCTGTTAAGAAGGTAGAGAACAATAAGCAAGCTAAATACCCTAGGAAAAACAGTCAAAGTCCTAGAGGTAACAAGAGAAACTGGAATAATTTGATGACTCAAAAATTAGGAAGTAATTTTGAGTTTAAAAATAAAGCTTGCTATGTATGTGGCAGTTTTAACCATTTGATCAAAGATTGTGATTTCTATGAAAAGAAAATGGTGGAAAAACCTGTATGAAACAATGCTAGAAGGGTGAATCACCAAAATTCTCAAAGAATGTCTCACCCTCATCCAAAAAGAAATTTTGTTCCAAAAGCAGTCTTAATGAAATCTAGCCTTAAAACACTTAATACTGCTAGGCAAAACTCTTCAAGAGCAGCAGTATCTGTTAATACTGCCAGACCAATTAATACTGCTTACACAAGACCAATAGTAAACTGTGCAAGGCCAGCATCAAATGTTTTTAATAGAGCACATTCACATGTTAAAAGGCCCTTTAATAAGTTTACAACAAACAAGAACAGTAATTTCAATGAAAAAGTTAATACTGTTAAGGGAAATGTTACTACTGTTGTGCCAAAAGCAGTAGTAAGTGATAATAAGGGAAATGAGGCTAATGCTGTTAAGGCCTCAGTATGTTGGGTTTGGAGACCAAAACAAAAAGTTTTAGACCATGTCTCCAAACACAATGGTGCATCAATGAACTTTAAAAGATTTGACTATATTGAAGCACAAGGCAAATCCAAGTCAGTGATGGCTTGAGTCCCTAAGAGAAACTAATTTTCCTACCATTATGTGCAGGGTAATCCACAACATGATTTGAAAGATAAAGGAGTGATTGACAGTGGATGCTCTAGGCACATGACGGGAAACAGATCCTATCTTATAGATTATGAAGAAATTGATGGAGGATTTGTTGCCTTTGGAGGTAGTACCAAAGGAGGGAAAATATTAGGAAAGGTAAAATCAGAGCTTAAGTTTAACCTTTTTAGTGTCTCACAAATGTGTGACAAGAAGAACAGTGTTCTTTTTACAGACACTGAATGTGTGTTTTGTCTCCTGACTTTAAGCTATTTGATGAAAGTCATGTTTTGCTTAAAGTTCATAGAAAGGATAACATGTACAATGTTGATTTAAAGAATGTTGTTCCTCAATGAGGTCTCACTTGTCTCTTTGCAAAAGCCGCATTAGATGAATCTAATCTTTGGCATAGGACTCTTGGGCATATAAATTTCAAAACTATGAACACACTGGTAAGGGGAAATCTTGTATGAGGTTTACCTTCAAATTTTTTTGAAAATGATCACACATGTGTTGCTTGTCAGAAAGGAAAGCAACATAAAGCTTCTTGTAAGACCAATATTGTAAGCTCAATCAACCAACCTTTACAAATGTTGCACATGGATTTATTTGGTCCAACTTTTGTAAAGAGTATAATGAAAAAGATGTACTGCCTAGTTGTCACAGATGACTTTAGTAGATTTAGTTGGGTTTTCTTTTTAGCAACTAAGGATGAGACCAGTGGAATCCTTAAGACTTTTATAACAGAAATACAAAATCAAATAAATCACAGAGTTAAAATAATCAGAAGTGACAATGGAACTAAATTTAAGAATAAGGAAATGAATCAGTTCTGTGAGATGAAAGGGATTAAAAGAGAATTTAGTGTTGTTAGGACTCCACAACAAAATGGAGTTGCTAAAAGAACAAACAGAACACTAATAGAGGCTACTAGGACTATGCTAGCTGATTTAAAGTAACCTACTACCTTTTAGGCTGAAGCAGTTAATACTGCTTGTTATGTACAGAATATGGTATTGGTAATTAAGCCTCACAACAAGACCCATTATGAACTTTTTAATGTTAGACCACCAACAATAAGCTTTATGAGACCATTTAGGTGTCCTGTTACTATTTTTAACACCTTAGATCATCTAGGTAAGTTTGATAGGAAGGATAATGAGGGATTCTTTGTTGGGTACTCTGTTAATAGTAAAGCATTTAGAGTATTTAACAGTAGAACCAGGATAGTAGAGGTGACCTTGCACATTACTTTTCTTAAAAATAAACCTAATGTTGCAGGGAGTGGACCAGAATGGCTTTTTGATATTGATACACTGACAAAATCTATGAATTATAAGCCAGTTGTTGCAGGGAATCAAACCAATGGTAATGCAGGTACCAAAGAAAGTATAGATGCAGGTCAAGCTAGGAAGAAGACAATACCTAGTCATGAGTATATACTGCTACCATTATGGACTCTTGATTTACCTATCTCTTCAAGTCTTAAGAGCTCAGATGATAAGGTTGCTGATGATGTTGAAAAGAAAACTACTGAGGATCCAGCAAAAGAAGATGACAAGGATGATGTGGATTTAAGAGAATTTGAAAGGTTGATTGTTTAAGGGAAAGAAGCTGAAATTAACATTAACAGCACTAACAGTGTTTCTACTGTTAGTTCTCATGTTAATACTGCTGGAATAAAAGATGCTGATGTTAACAGCACTAACAATATTTATACCGCTAATCCACTTGTTAACCTTGATGGGTTATCTTATTTTAATGCTAATCCTCCAGATGATCCAAAGATGCCTAATTTGGAAGATACTGTTTGGTGGTGCTTATGACGATGAAGACTTTGTTGCAGGAGGAGACATGAATAATTTGGAGTCTTCTATGCTTGTCAGTCCTATTGCAACAACAAGAGTTCACAAAGATCATCCAGTTGAACATATTATTAAAGATCTACATTCAGCACCTCAAACAAGAAGGATGACTAAGAATTCTGAAGAACATGGTTTGATGAGTTTAATTCAAAAGCAGAGAAGAACAACCCACAAATACTTTCAAAATTGTCTATTTGCTTGTTTTCTATCACAAGTAGAACCCAAGAAGGTGATTCAAGCTTTAAAAGATCCAAGTTGGATAGAAGCAATGCAGGATGAGCTTCTACAGTTTAAATTGCAGAAGGTTTGGACTTTGGTTAATTTACCATATGGCAAGAGGGCCATTGGGACAAAATGGGTCTACAGGAACAAGAAAGATGAGAGAGGTATTATTGTTAGAAACAAAGCAAGGCTGGTTGCACAGGGTTACACTCAAGAAGAGGGAATAGATTATGATGAGGTTTTTTTCCAGTTGCTAGGATTGAAGCAATTAGGCTGTTCTTAGCCTATGCCTCATTCATGAACTTTGTTGTTTACCAGATGGATGTGAAGAGTGCTTTTTTGTATGGCAAGATTAAAAAGGAAGTTTATGTCTGTCAACCTCCAGGGTTTGAAGATCCAGAGTTCCCTGACAGAATTTATAAGGTAGAAAAGGCATTATATGGTCTACATCAAGCTCCTAGAGCCTGGTATGAGACTTTGTCTACCTATTTATTAGAAAATGGAAATTAGAGAGGGAATAGATAAGACTTTGTTCATTAAAAATGTCAAAGGTGATATTCTACCAGTTCAAATATATGTAGATGATATCATTTATGGATCTACTAAGAAGGAGTTATGCACTGAGTTTGAGAAATTGATGCACAAGAAGTTCCAGATGAGTTCTATGGGTGAGCTCACTTTCTTCTTAGGATTGCAGGTGATGCAAAAGCGAGATGGGATTTTTATTAGCCAAGACAAGTATGTGGATGAAATCTTGAAGAAGTTTGGTTTTTCAAATGTGAGGATAACAAGTACACCTATGGAGACTTCAAAGCCATTGCTCAAGGATGCAAAAGATGAAGATGTTAACACTTATATAGATCAATGATTAGATCATTGATGTATTTAACATCTTCAAGGCTTGATATAATGTTTGCTGTATGTGCTTGTGCAAGATTTTAAGTCACACCTAAAGTTTCATATCTTCATGCTGTGAAAAGAATCTTTAGATACTTGAAAGGTCAACCTAAATTGGGCCTTTGGTATCCTAAGGATTCACCATTTGATTTGGAAGCTTATACTGACAGTGACTATGCTGGTGCAAGTTTAGATAGAAAATCCACAACAAGAGGTTGTCAGTTTCTTAGTAGTAGATTGATTTCATGGCAATGCAAGAAGCAAACTGTAGTTGCCAACTCCTACTGAAGCAGAGTATGTAGCTGCAGCTAATTGCTGTGGTCAGGTGTTATGGATGTTAGGAAATGTTGTAAAGTACTGCTGGCAGATAACAAAGTACTGTTAGTGATATTAAAGTACTGATCATTATGTTAAAGTACTGTTAGTAATAGAAAGGTACTGTTAGCAATATCAAAGTACTGCTTATAACAGTTTTAGAGTTTTAGAAGGATTGTACTAGGAGAAGATAAGCATGGCAGGCTGTAAGCCCAATAGGGTTAATCCTTGATGTCTATAAAAGGACCCCTTGGAAGGCATAGTTAGGTACGAGAACGAGTACGAGTCTTAGAAGAAGTATTAGCGATTAGTATTATTAGTGTTTAGGGATCTGCAAAGTTAGGCAGGTTCAAGGTGTGATAATAAAAGTAATCTTTTGATTATTGCTGTGTGTTCTTCTTAATATTATCAATTAGATTCCGCATAGTTGATAGTATTCAGTGTCAGCGTTTCATAGTTATTATCTTGGATTTATTCAAGGTAGTAATATCCTTTACAAGTTAAAGGTTCAACATATTAGAGTACATCGATCCTACAAGTGGTATCAGAGCTTGTGAGGAAACTCTGATTAAGAAGAACTTTGAACATCCGATATCTTTGCAAAACACTAAAGATGTCTGAAGCTGAAAACCACCCTCCTGCCTCATCTGTCACTGCACTACGAATTCCAATCATCAAGAAGGGTGAGTATGACCTATGGTGCATGAAGATGAGACAGTATATTGCAATTACTGATCATATTCTATGGGATATAATCACCAATGGTGACCAGGCTACAACAGAACCAGCTTCTTCCTCAGGTCAACCTTCTGCACCGAAAACTTCAATTGTTGTCAATGCAAGGAGAAACAATGAGAAAGCTCTCAACATATTGCTCTCTGCAATACCAGATAGACATCTCTTGAGCTTCCATGATGCTCAAGATGCCAACGGAGTTTGTGGGGCTGCTATAAAAGCAAGATTTGGAGTAATAAGGAATCTAAGAAGATTGCAATAGAATCTCTTGATGAAACAATAGTTTGAGACCTTTGTTGTGGAGAGGCGAGAAAGCTAGACTCATCATACGAAAGATTCTGAACATTATTAGTATGCTATGAGTTGTATGATGATAAGTATCCTGTTGAAGATGCTTATTTAAAATTTCTCAAAAGTTACCATCTGTGTGGCATGTGGTTGCTTACAACAATGGATTAGTGGAAAACCTGGAGAGAGAAATTGGACTTTGATGCATCTTAATAACAACCTTAAGGTGTATCATGAGCATGAGTTGAAGGGTTGCTTCAAGTTCAAAATTAACAAAGTATTGCTTTTATGTTGCTAAAATCAAAGGCCAGTACTTATAGACAAAGTACTGTAATGATAAATCTGAAATTCATACCATAGGGGTATGCTCAAGCTTCATCAAGCAAGTTGAAAGAAAACTTCAACTCTTCTTTCAACGCAGATGAAAATCATTGATTTCTTTCTTTGACTCAACAAGCTTCTATTGCTTTGAACTTCATGATGATGAGAGATTGCTGCACAATTGTATGTTTATGCTATGAAGAAACTTGACATCAGATGGAAGTAGCTATGTTAACTGCTAGAAATAAGAAAGTTCATGAGAAAGACTGGAAAGACCCATAGACCTCAATGCCTAAAATGGAAATCACCTTTGACAAGTCAAAGATTGAATTGCATTTAAAACTGTCAGAAGATTTGGGTCACTTTGCTAGGGAATGCAAGAGTGAAAGTTTGCTAAATATCAAGAAACAGAGCAAATGGAAGTAAGGAAGGAAAGTGAATTTTCCCATTGAAGATTCAAACTCAATATGTTTGGTAGCCAATAGACAAGCAAGGTGGAAATTGACTGGACTAAGGAATTTGATTGATGATACCTTTGACTTTTGCTATGGTGGCAATGAATGGATTGAAGACTGATGATTGGAGAATAGAGATAGTATTGATGAGGACCATGTGGATCTTGGACAAGATGGTCTTGGAGTTTTTTGACTGGAGCGATGAAGCTGATAATGCACAGTTGCTCTTGCTTTGATGGCTACAAGCTCAATCGATCTTCTAACTAGAGTGTTACCTACTGTTCGAATTGTAGATAAATCTATAAAATAACTGTTGAAATGATTATCAAACTGGAAAGAGATAATTTCAAAAGGGCTTAGGTTAGAAATTAGGTCCATCGAAAATAACACTTTCCCGAATATATCAATTGAGCCTTAGAATACCAGTTAGAGGTCATAATTAGTAAACAATGTAAAGACATGAATACGCATGGGGTGATAAAATATGAACAGATGAGATGATTTAAATAGATGGGATTGGAAATATAGCGCGAAAAAAGGAATAACAAAAAGAATTGGATAATGTCATAAAAGAAAGGGATGGAAATGAAAGAAAAACTTGAAAAATGGGAACAATCATCCTACTCTATTGCAAATGATAATCCTGAACAAAATAAAAAGTTTTGTCATGAATTTTAATACATGTATAAGATTTGGAGTTGAATATAGTAGTAGTGAGGAAAGTAACATTTCATCTGGGGTTGAACCTTTGACTGGTCTTTGATGAAAATTTTCAAAAAAGAAAAAGCATACAATGCATCAAGTACCTCCTCCACAGGCTTCAATTATTCCACCTAGGGCAGATGTTGCTTTTACTGGGATAGATGGAGCTTAGCAATCAGGATAAGGTGATTAGCAAAGGAAATCTCTGGTCTAGTGGAACTGTATGAATTCTTGTGAATCTAAAAAAAAGAGATGACTTAATCATAAAACCAAAGAACAAACTAAGATACTGTTATGTCTACTACACTGATACATGAACAAGGTCATCATTGAAGATGGAGGTGACAGTATATTTAATGATGAAGAGGTTCCTCTAGGATTGTCAGAAATTAAAAAGCAAAATGTTTTGTAATCAGAACATCTTCTGAAAACAAATCACTCGGAGTTAAGGATAGTTTTGTCAAAGATCCAGGACGAGAGGGGGACTTGGGTACAGAGATGGTAAAAGTTTGCTTGGTATGTTTACGAGTCTCAATCACTTAATCAGGATTGAGATTTACATGAAAGAAAACTCTCGACAAACAGACCCAAAAAAACTAAACATTGGATAAACACAGGGTTCAAGGGACTCAAGATCAGATTTGGAATAACACATTGTGGGTATAATCACAGAAAATTTCTCAAGTGTCTTTAGGCACCCTCATCAAAGAAGGTCTTTATTCCTCAGCAAGAGTACTTACATGGGAAGGTTTTTGAAAAGTTAATTTGTAGATTAAAAAAATGTCATAAGCAGTAACCTCACAAGTACTGCTAGTGCATTTTACAAAATACTGCTAGACCATAATGTATCCAAAGCATTAATTTAACAAAAGTACTGCAAGGCCATATTTCTCATAAAGACTAGTGTTTAGCTACATGTATTGTATGACCAATATTATCCAAGAATGGATTAATGTAAGACTAAAGCTTCATAAACTTTTTCACCAACCAAAGGGTTTTTCAATACAAAGAAAAATGTTGACAGACCAAAAAGCCCCAAAGGCCCAATTATAAAATCTAAAATGGGTTAAGAAAGAATGTACTGCTGGGACACAACAGTACTTCCACAGACTAAGGGTGAAAAAGGGAGTGTTGTGACAAGTCTAAAACAAACATGGAGATCAAAGGGGGCTTATCTAGATCATAGGCACAAGAATAATGGATCTTCAACACTCAAGATATTTGATTTGTAACTGCTATTAGGGGAACTTAAGTCAGTATGACTTGGGTCATAGAGAGTTTAACTCCTTTTAATTGTGTGCCCTTTGTGCTTTTGTTGTTTTGTGTTGTTTGTTTGTGTTTGGTTGCTTTTGTTTTTGTGAGTTGGAGCGGCAATCCAGAAGAGGAACCTAAAAGATCATGCGCTATTATTGATAGTGGTTGCTCTGGGATGGACAGGAGTCAAGGACAAAAACTCTCAAATTTCAAGAGAATAAAAGGAGGTTATGTAGCTTTTGGGTTTAATGATCCTAAAGGAGGATGAATCAAGGACAAGGAGAAACCATCAAGACATCATGCATAGATTTTGAGAATGTCAACTATGTGAAGGAACTCAAATTCAATCTCCTATCTGTCTCTCAGATCTGTGACAAAAAGCATAATGTTCTCTTTACTGACACTGAGTGTCTAATTCATCAGAGATTGTTATGATCAAAGGTTAATCAATGTGGTCAAGGTACATACAGATGATAACTTGTCTAGGTTCAACTCTTTGGTAGTTAATATTGGAATGATGAACCCATAGCTATGTTTAAGGGGTGGACTGCTTGTCAAGTATGGACTTTAAAAGAAGATTTGATGCTATGCTTAAGGGAAGGTATAAAGTCAGAGATGATTGACTTTTTTTGAAATTGTGGTTATCTTTGCTACTTCGTGTGATTCAGGGTTGGCAGGGTTTTGAAGAGATGTTATCTGAGATAGGAAGATTTTGTTATTTGATTTGATCCATAATGCTTCATAAAAAGAAAGTACTGCCTAGCCAGAGTACAAGTACTGTTCTATTTTGAAAGTACTACTAGGCATTGCAAGTACTGTTTATAGCCGTTGGTCAGACGTCACACTTGAGGGGGTAAATTGTAATTCTTAACGGTTACTTTATGGGCAGGATTTTTCTACCTATAAATACTCCTACAAATTCCAAGAATCTCTCACTTAATCTTTCAATTTCATACTTTAATCTTTCGAACCCTAATTCATTTTCACCGTCAATTTTGAGATAATGGCTATCATAAACTCCTGCAACAAACACAATATGATTGCTTGTGTTGAGAAGACAGAGCATAATGCTGATTTTCATGACGGTATTGATTTTCTCACTGGATGTTCTGTGAACTATGCTCTTTTGGTGTCTCCGGTTATGATTCAACAATTTTGGAATACTGCGAAGGTGCGTATGATTAATAAAGTCACTCACATTGAAGCTAAGGTAGCTGGAAAGAAGATATTGGTGTCAGAAGCTACAGTTCGTACTGATTTGATGTTTAATGATGAAGATGGCACTAACTGTTTTGATAATCAGGTAATTTGGGACACTTTAAGGGATATTGGTTATGAAGGAAATCTTACACTACTATCTTTTTCTAAACCACTCTTAAGTCCTCAATGGAAATACTTGGTTCATACCTTACTTCATTGTCTAAGCTCTTAGAGCACTTTATGGGATCAATTTGGGACAAATATTGCATCTGCTTTGGTAGGACTAGCTACAAATCAGAAGTTCAACTTCTCTAAGATGATTTTTGATGGAATGTTAAGGTGTAATATTCCGTATTTTCAGGTCATTTTCGACGTCATCTATTTTACGAGTTTCCGTGAGTGAGTGTCGACATTTAACATTTTAT
>BQNB010110710.1:0-22498 GCA_026074375.1 Tanacetum coccineum | reverse complement strand
GGAAAAAATCTGGAAAACGCCTGCTGTGCAGGCTATATTAAAAAAATTGCATACTTTTCCCCAGCGACAAGTCGCTGGGGAAACTTTGATTCTAAATTTTTATAAAAAAATATCCCCAGCGACTTGTCGCTGGGGAAAATTGTTACTAAATTTTAAAAAAGTATCCCCAGCGACTTGTCACTGGGGAAACTTTGCTCTAAAAATTTTAAAAAATATTCCCCATCGACTTGTCGCTAGGGAAAATTGTTACTAAATTTTTAAAAAACGTATCCCCAGCGAGTCGCGTCGCTGGGGAAACTTTGCTCTAAATTTTTTTAAAAATATTCCCTAGCGTCTTGTCGCTGGGGAAAACTGATTCTAAAATTTTAAAAATATTTTCCCCAGCGACTTGTCGCTGTCGCTGGGTAAAAGTGATTCTAAAATTTTAAAAAAAGCGTTCCCCAGCGACATGTCGCTGGGGAAACGTTTGCCACCGTGGCACTAATTGCTTGACTGAAAAATGAGTGGGACCCACATCTTCGCTGGGGATTATCGCTGGGGATTGTATCCCTGACGAGGATTCCCCAGCGACTATTCCCCATCGACATTTCGATGGGGATAGGTTTCCCCAGCGACATGTCGCTGGGGAAAGCCCCGAAATGTTGCTGGGGAAAACCCCGATTGTTGTAGTGAACTTTTGAAATTGACAAAGGCTATCAAGACACATTACCATCCTCAAATGTAAACGGTTTTGTTACACTTGATCCACAAGGTGATAAAATTATCAATAAGTACTAATTCTTTACCTGTTGACCCGAACTGCCCTTTAAATTTTGTTGCAGCATGTATTTTGAGAATCAAAACTACAGTTTGCTGATAATGTTTGTAGTTTGCTGTTGTTAGGGGTTCGGCTTTGAACAAAATTTGTAGGTTATGTTTGTTTAAACTTTTATGACAGCTTTAATTAGAATTAGTTGCTAAGTCTTGCATTACTGCCCCTTTTTGGATGATACCTAAAGGTTGACAACTATGCTTACAAAATCAAACTAAGCATTACTGACCGAGAGAAGTAGTTGTGTTAACTCACCTAACAATCGATCACTAAATTGATACTAAAATGTGATCAAAAAAAGCTGCATGGGATTTTGGTATTAAAGAGACAAAAGTACTACCAGTATGACCCCTACCCCAACCACCGCTACATCGCCACTAAATACACAATGTGGTCTTTCACTACCACAACCTTTGCAAAAACCATGGAATGTAACATTTACATTTGTACAACTTCCACCAATATACCACATAGAATAATTATTAACAAACACAAACTTCAATATTAGAAGTTTAAATATATCCAGAATGAGCTACTAACCAATGTCATAATATATCATGTATATAGACATATTCAGTCACCATCTTGCTGCATGCTTTTGGTGGAGCGTTTCGAGAAGCCATACTTTTATACCTGAGTAGCAACAATAAAAAAGCTTAATTAATATTATACTACTATACGTACATAAGATACAATATAGCCAAAAAGGATGATTGATGCCTCACTCGATGTCTATCCCACACCCTACTCGATGTTGAAACTACTTGCCCTTCGGATAATGATAAAAGGCGCAGCGTCTCAAAGATGGAGCCGAAAGGTGTTTGCAAATCATATTCATGTCTGACCCCTCTTCTCTTGTTGGTGAATCGACTAAGCTTGGTAGCTTATAGGCGCTCCTTGAGTCCATAGATCTTTACTCGCATCTTCTGACCCCTCTTCTCTTGTTGGTGAATCGATTAAGCTTTGTAGCTTATAGGCGCTCCTTGAGTCCATAGATCTTTACTCGCACCCTCTCTGGACCGGTGATTGACTTATCCATGGACGGTGTAGGAGCGGTTTCCCTTCTTCTATCCGCAATCAAGCATCAAGCTCGTCAGCAGTAATGCTCCATTGCTCTATGAACTCAATTTCCTACATAAGTTTATCAAAAAAATTGGATATCATTAGAAGATCCCAGATGCATCCACATATTTAAAAAAACAGGAATTTTCATTGTGATACCTACAAAAAAAACTGGATGTTTGATGACTTTTATTGAATGAGCAACAGTAGATGAATTAGATGTATAACCAAACTGGCCATTAATTAAGTATATATATAAGGATAAAGTTTTGTTGTGTATAAGGATACCTACAAAGAAAACTGGATATTTAATGTCGATTTGTATAAGGATTTCTTCAGAATTATAAAAAAAGTTACATTTAAGTCCAAAAGTATGAAAAAACTACAAAAATACATAAAGTTGTTTCTTCACCTATACAGCTCCATATGTTCGGCGATAACCTGATCATCACCTTTGACATTGTAGTTGCGTTTCCTTTTGTATTTGTCTTCTCTCTTCCTCTTCTGCAATTGCACAAATCAAAACAACAATCTAGTATTATAGCTACTAAATCTATATATAAACCCACAAAATTTCACACATAAATTTCACTTAGGCATGTTTACAGACACATAGAGTGCATACCAAAAAGATCATATTTAAAGTCTCAAGTGCCAAACAACTATCCAAAACAACTAACCTTCGAAATGGTTATAAGATGGGAAAACCAATCCAATGTGGGAAAACCAAATCTGATGATTGAGATTTTTTTAGGATAAAATTTGTGAACATAAGATCTATGGATTTGAATGAATAAGATGTTATGATGATCTCGTTTTAAGAAAAAAATTGGGTTAGAATGAATTCTGGTGTAGTTTACCCGGCTTTTTGTAAGTTTCACCTTTTTGTGTTTTTGACACATATAATTTTGTACGTCATCTTTTGTATAATTATTTTAAAAACGATTTTTTTATAAAATTTTACTAATTAAAGAAGTACAATTCAACTTTTTTTTGTCTTTAAAACTAATTAAATTATAGGGGAAGTTCTAAAATCATTACTTAATAAGGGAAGCTCCAAAAGTCCCAATCCTAAAAAGTGTGTTGCTTTACTAGATAAAAGATCAGGAGATAATAACTATATCCAACATGACTTCCACCTAAGCCATTGACAACCAGATAAATGGTAAACTAAAAGTAGCTAGGCCTTATCACGGTTGCAACTATCTATCGTAAAGGATGATAGGGTAGCAACATTCAATCAGATCATATGCTCCATAGTGATTATTCAGAATAGTGATTATCTAAAGCCAGTATTATGACGGCATATAAACAACAAACATTGATTTTGTGACCAAATAAGATGCCACGGGTTTCCAAATAAAACTTTCAATTGAGGAGTCTGAAAAAAGGTTTGAAAACATAAACAGATAACTTTTACATGAAAGTATAATAATAATCATTTGAACCGATAAAGCTAAGATAGAAGCATTCTCCTGAAACGATCAAACAAAAATACTTTTAGCCAAAGAGAAAGTAAAATATCATCATCTTCTTCATATGTCCGGCAACCCTCTATCTTTTCATTCATTTCTCTTCCTTTTTCTTAAATTGTAGATCTTGACCTCCGCCTTTCTCTTGACCGCCTTTATCACCTTCTCTCCTGAGGAGTTTCCCACCACCAGAATATCTTTCAAGACATCACAAAGATGATCAAGATCGGTCAAACTATAGTGATCATACATCAATTTCACCTTAAACTTATCCTTGTATAAATCCTCAAAAGAACTGAACTTGATTTCACCAGAATGCGTATCGAGCAATTCTTGAACATAAAGCTTCAAAAAATTTTGTCTCCTTTCTATCATACCAACAGAAATCACATATTTCTCCTTGGTTTCTGGCGCTACAGACAACAACACCATGCCCTGGTCGCTCATCTTAACAAGGAGCTCCGCAATATTATTCACACCTAAGTACTTATAGTTCGGTGAACTCTGAAACTCTTGCTGGTAACTTCTCTCTAACCAAGACGAACAAGACATTGGAATTCCGCAAAAGTGTTGACATATTTGTTTGTAGATTATAAAAGCTTGAATGTACCTGTTGATTGCCAAAAAATATAATTATCAGCATCTTTGTTCATCACACTCAGCCAAAGTTTATTTGCAATAAATATTGGGACTCTGTGCTTCACATCCAGATTTGGGAAATCACTTACGAGTATATTAATCTTGAAGTGCCTAAAGTTTGATAAGTTTACAAGTTTACAGAGAACATGTGACCACTAATTCAGAAACCTCAAAACAACAAGCCAGTTTTATAAGCCTATATATTGTAAAGATTATGAGATTAGTCTCTACTCCAACTAATTTTATACTAAAGAGTTGTCATATGTTAGTGAACCAATATTTTCTTTCCAAATGTTGGGTGCAATTCTGGAAAACCTAAGCCGTTCTAGAACTTAACAGAGTGAAACACCAAATTATACTATATTACCACATATTACTCATCAGCGAGAAAAACCAAGTACATCAGCATCAAAACCGAGAAACAGTTGCACAAAACCAACCAGCTGCAACTGTTAATAGTATTAACTCCATATACACTTTCCAAAATAACTAGTGTGTAGGGATATTATGTTTGTTCTAAGAGTACAATAAACCCCCAAATTGAAGAACACATGCATGTATTACCACGTTTGATAGATGGTTTAATTAGCATTTTAACAGTGACAGGAAACGCCCTAAAACAGAAAAACTATGTATACGAAATACATTTTTAAACAGTACAGAAACCCCTAAACACAGAAAAACTATGTATACCACTAAACTCACAAGCGACATTACATTTTAACAGATTAAGGAATTTTTTTTCTTTTTTTTCTTATCTCTATTACTACTCACTTAATCTTATTTATTATTATTTCTTGGTTGTGTATTGTGGTTTTTTTTTTTTTTTCTATTTTTATTTTTTTTCTTTTTATCTTCTTTTCTTTCAACTGTATTTCACAAAGACTTATTTTAACAGTTTAAGGTTTTCAACTGGTAGTTCTATTGATAAAATTGATGCAAATTACCACGCAAATGGTGATACTAATCTAAATGAGATTAGTATTGGTATGACTCATATTAATGACGGGTCATTTATCAAGGAATCGCCACCCCCCCTAATGCTACTGACACTGATATGGACCATGGGGGGCCTGTGGTAGCGGGTAGGGAACCTATGCAAAATGTTGACCCGGCTAATACAGGGGACAATGGCTATGACTGTAATGTCCACCCCAGGCCCCTGGATACCACTTACCCTAAAAATATAGGATCCGATTTTGAGTTTGGGAAAGTGGATGGTGCAAAAGGAATTCTAAAAAAGCCCCCGAGTCATTTACTGAATGGTATATTTGGAAGTAATAGCCCTTACAACCCTTTTGTTCGGAAGTATAATGGTAATAGTAGCACTGAACAAAGGAACAGTAATGAGGGTGAGGGGTTTGGTTCAATGAAGCCAAACCAACACTCTACAGTTGCAGATAGTTTCGCTCAAAAACTAAAACAAGGAGCGGAGGAAACAGTTAAATAGGATAATAAAAAATAATAAAAACCTTAACACAATGAATATACAAATTAGACCGATTAATCGGCCCCTGGAGCTAGGAATGGATTAGCGGCCCACTAATCGGATAAAAATCAGGAAAAACTAACTAATAATTGGTAGAAGAGAAAAACAATAAACAACTTTTTTAATCCAATAAAAAATGAATCAAGCCGAAAATTACAGACGAATATTGGTGATGGTTGATTAGGATGAGACGGCCGACCAAAATTTTGATGATGAAAAAATTTAGATGATGGTTGATTAGGATTGACGAATATTGGCTATAGCGTTGTTGGGCTGCTTCTTGTATGCAGGAATGGGCCAATTGTTGCTTACTATAACTAGTTTTAAATTGACCATTTAAATATAATGTATTAATTTCTAATAAAAATTCCTAAATACTGAATATTACACTAATCAACAACATAAGTATCCATAGTTGATGAAGGAACACATTAATGAAGGAACACTATATAAAGTTGCGTCTTGTTCTGTAGTGCTCGAGTATCTAAGGCTGTTTTAAGTTGTTCGCCTGAGGTAATGTTTATGAATTTTTTGGTTTGTTTAGTTAATGATTGCATTTAATATTTGTTGTTATGAAAATAAACAATTTGAACATGTAAAAGATTACATCTCACATAGAAATTTGAGATATGAATATTGGTCCTGATTTTGATTGATATGATCTTTTTTATATTAAAGAAAAACGCAAAGTATGAACTTTCGTGTTTCAGGAAAAAAAATGTTTCTTTATTAGGTATGATTTTCTTGATAATTTATTTTAATTTTAAGTATTTTTAATAAAAAAAATCTATATATTACTTGATTTGGCATAAAATTCGTTTTTATATTTTCACATATATATAATCAGTTTCATCAAGAATAAAAAACACCATAAAATCTATATGTGTCAAAAACCAAAAGGAAAAACTTAAAATAAAGAATGTGATTTTTAAACATATGTGCCTCAATGTAAATTTTAGAAAAAAAAAGAATGAGTATAAGTTAAAAAAAAGGAAAGGGACAAGGGTGTGTAAGACAATGATAAAACCCGTTCGGTATAATATTATTGATCAACCAAATATATAGAGTACAAGATATCAAACCCTAATAGACCCAACCCACAAGCCGGGCTTGGGCCATATTTATTCTCTAACACTCCCCCGCAGTCTGAGCTGCGAAATCGCGAAAGCTCGGAGTGGAGAAAAAAAACTAAGAAATAAAAATTATTCATGCAGACTCAAGGTATATCTATTTGTCGAAGATGGCAGACTCAACCTGTATCTATATTCTGAAAACCAAAAGTCGTCTCGGGACTTAAACCTTAGATTCGACAAAAGTCGTCTCGGGACTTGATACCCTAGATTCGACAAAAGTCGTCTCGGGACTTATACCCTAGATTCGATACCAACAAAAGTTGTCTCGTGATTTGATACCCTAGATTCGACCAACAAACAAACACTTTTCGTCTCGGGAATGATACCTTGGATTCAAAAAAGAAAAAAATAACGTGCCTCAATTTGCCATCACAATCGTCAAAGTATGTCCCCACTTTCTTCATTTCATTTAATTTCACCAAAAACCAAAAGCACCCCCTTTTCTCTCTTTGTAAAACAAATAACCAGATCGTTATAAACTGACGATCGACCAACAAATAGTAAGATCTTGTCGAGTGGCTATCATTTGAACCAAAGATCGACATCAAACAAACAAGTAAGTCGACCGGTTATCAACACATAGCCAACGATCAACAAATAAATGTGGCGTCGTTGGCTGAGACCTCGGTGGGGAATGCGCGGCAGATGGTGGTCGTTGTGGTGGATCTGGTGAGGAGACGGTTGTCGGTTGGTTTTGATTGGATTTGATTGATTGGTGGAGGTGGATTTTCATTATTACTTGATATTTAAAGATAAAAAAATGACAGAGGTTAAGGTTTAAAGGGAGCCCTCCAAACCTCCGGCGTGTAGCCAGAGGCGGCGGCTGAAGAGTTTAGGATTAGGTGTTTTGTTGGTTTTTGGAGAGGATCACAATCTCTGATACCATGTAAGACAATGATAAAACCCGTTTGGTATAATATTATTGATCAACCAAATATATAGAGTACAAGATATCAAACCCTAATGGACCCGACCCACAAACCGGGCTTGGGCCATATATATTCTCTAACAGGGTGGTCTTGCTTGGCGCGAAGGCTGCTGGTTCGAGGTAGAGTACAGTACTAAAGGTCCTCGGACTTCCAGGCGGTTTTTCTTTTGGGCAGTTGTTTACTATTGGATCTCGCCAATACAGCCCCCTATAGTTTTCGTTACCGAGATATCTTTTTTTTGTTTTTTCATTGTTCCCAGGTATATTTTGGGTAATCTGCTCGCTCCCATGTTGCAAACACTCAAATCTAAACTTGCCCCACCTAAACAACTATCGCACACCACCAGATCGCCATTCACTCGTTCAGAAACAACATATACAGATTTAATCGCGCGATTCAATTATATCATAACATTCAATTTGTATCTATCAATAACGGATTTGTTATCAAAAGCCTTAATTCGATATAGCATGAATCAAGTACGATGGTTTTGAAGATACGTTTATGCACAAGATTAAACGGGAAATTTCAATGATTTATAGTAAGCTAATTCCCCTAACTTTTATGATTTTATCTGTAATTTGTTTTTGCTATGAATATTGTCATAATTATTTGGTGATTATGTCAATGTTTGATGTGTGTTTAGTGTTTTTTAGCTGATTTGGAAAAGGGGATCTTTGGCTGATTAGCTATTGTCACATTAGTGTCTGATTGTTTCATACATATCAGTAGTTTGGCTGATTAGCTATTGTCTCTTTTTTATATTAGTGTCTCATTACACTACAACATTAACTGTATCCCAACGGCATTTTGGGTGATTCCCCGGCGACTTGTCGATGGGGATACCTTTCCCTGGCGACTTGTCGCTGGGGAATGATCGCTGGGGAACGCTCGCTATGGATACGTTCCCCAACGACAAGGTAGGTCCCACGTATTTTTCAGTCAAGTAATTAGTGCCACCGTGGCACATATTCCCCGGCGATATGTCGCTGGGGAATGTCCTAGTTAAAATTAAGTAATTAAGACATTTAATTAAACGATTAGTTAATTGGGCACTATCCCCGGCGACAAGTCGTTGGGGATAGTGTTCCTTATACTTTGACTTGTCAACGTACAAGAAAGCTTTTTAAAGCTATGCCCGGCGATATGTCGCCGGGGAATATTAACGTATAAAAAAAATTCAGAAGTTATCCCCGGCGACATGTCGCCGGGGAATAGTCTGTATTTTTTTTTTTAACCTGCATTTTTTAAATACTATCCTCGGCGACATGTCACCGGGGAATAGTCTTTTTTTTTTTTAAATGCAGCCTGCACAGCAGCCGATTTCCAGATTTTTTCTGGATTTTTTCCTGAAAAAATCTACCATACATCAAACCTGTACCAAAACCAGTATAAACTCGTCACAACTTGTACCAAAACACAATACAATATAACGGATCAACGCAATACAAACACATCACAACTTGTACCAAAACCAAAACATAATAAAGCTAAATCGTCCAAAATCCGAATAAGTCTACAAAACGTTGCATCCTAGTCATAAACGGGGCTTACAAGATAATATTCAACATGATAGGATAGGGAAACAAGTGTTTACATACAGGTCGCAAAGATGAACATAAAGTAACAATGTAGCATACTAACCCATATATTACACAACTAACTATCGCCATCGTCATCCTCATCCTCGTCCTCTTGATCGTCGGCACTCTCCTCGTCATCCCCGCACCCGCCACTCCCGCTAGCACCACCCGACTCAAACTGTGAAAACATATTTGAGTACTTTGAGTCACTTTTGAAAAGACTCATCATGAAGTCCACCTTTTTGTGTAGGCTATTGAGCGTGCTTTCAGACGCGGGCGTACTTGGGCCGGTTGTGGCCCGTGCTAGCAATACCCTACCAACACCAGGAATGTGCCCTCGCTGCTTACCCCTTCTAGCCAAGCGATTGATCTCATCATCAGTATAGGTGCCCGTAGCCTCCAGCCTCCTCATCTCCTCCTATGTAGTGACAAAAACACAAGATAGTTAATATATTAGTCAAGTTGCTACATTAATTCTCGATAATTCATTAAAGTGTGTTTTGAAACAAAACTTACGTATATACGTCGGTCCTCATCCTGAAGGAATTCCCCGTTAACAGTGTGTGCCACGAAAAAGGTGTCAATGAGCGATGGGTACTCTTGAGTGCCTGAGCTCTGCCTCTGTACATACGCACGCATATAAGATGAAATAAATTAAAAATGACAAATCACAACACACCAAAGCGTATAATCAAATATATATGTATATATGTATGTAAAATAATTATATTGTTTATTACCATCTCGTCTCAAAGGCGAGCAAGCGATCGGGATCCCTGTCGAGATATGATCGTGCTCTTTGCCCGATTTTGCAGATTTTGAGCGGCTCAGGCAATGTTCCTAGGATCATTCCAAAACTGAATATACTGATCCCACTCTACCATCATAATATCCTCAGGACGTGCCCGCCTGATCTTTTCTACATTGTAAGTCCTGGTCATGGGGTCTATAACCCAATGCTGGGCCTTGAAAGCACCCTTGTTGGTATTGTACGCTTTCTGTAAGTGTTGCTGGATGCCGACATTGATCTCTGTCCAGTCGGGGGATTCCATGTGCGGCCTCAGATCAAACTGGGTATGCAATCATATACAACAAAACGAAGACAGAGTTAGAGATATAATTTATATATTTATTTAAATTTGTTTATTTATTTATATAATATAAATAAATAAATGAATTTAGATAAATATACACAATTAAATAAATGAACACGATAATGAAATAAACATAAAAGGATAACTGACCCTAATATCTGTAATGACCGCCGCCTTCCGCTCCTTCGGGACCTTCAGCCAAGAAGGGTAGTACAAAGGCACACCCCTAATGACCTCCCCGATGTAGCTAGACCAATGAGCCGCATGGTCACCGAGAGGCATAAGGGTTTGTTTGTCACGCAGCTCAAACCGGATCGGGACGGGGCCTTTTTTATCTGTGATTTTCTTTAAGGAGAGGTTCCGGGTCTTGTCGCGGGTATTCAGCCTGCCCGCTGCCCTGCCGCCCAAATTGGGCTTTCGTTTACCTTTGGCTGCAAAATCAAGTGAGAATGTATTGATCATTTTTAAACGCCTCACCTCTGCAGTCGATTTGTATCATGTTGTTTCTAAGGACAAGTTTTTTGACTTTACGTCCTTGGTTGCTAGTGTCGAACCACTTAACTCGGAACAACACAGCTTTGAACAACAAATACTTAAACTCGAGGATTTCTTAAAGCTGACCATAATACATTTCTCCGTCAGGGCCATGCGAACAAATGACGCTGTTTTGAGTTGTGCGACGTTCATCGCGGTTGTGCACGACCTACCTCACACAGTCGACTACGCAAGAGTTTATTGAGATTGGAGTCCATGTTGGTCCACAAGCCAAAGCGAATAACTCGCTAGTTGTGCTAACCTCTGGGTCTTTGTCATTGTCTACGTGACGTTGACGGATCTATGAAGAAGATAGGATTAGATAGAGAACACAAAATATGATATTGTTATTTTTACAATTAAGTACACAAATTAAGTCTAAGTTTACCTGCGACCCAAACCACTCGGGGAATGCTTCTTTCATGTCTTTGTTAGGAAATAAACTGAAAAACGTTCATGGTATTAGAATAAGTCGTCAAAATGATAAGTTAAGTAAAAGAAGTTTCAAAATAAAAAAATGCGTACCTCTTGAACTAGGACCGGTATGTGTCGATCTCAGGACTATTGTGAAGTACATACCATTTCACTTTCTTTAACTCTTGGGCATCAAACCGAATAACCGACCGTAAACCAATCGATTTACATACCGATCGGAACACCTGAAACTGACACGTTTTGGGAGGGGGATCCATATTACGGTCAGGACAATTAAATTTCGTGGTAACATCCCAAAAATAATGAGAACTGAAAGTCAATGCTTCTTCTGCAACATAACCCTCCGTAATTGAACCTTCTGGCTTAGCTTTATTTTGTACATAACCTTTTAGCTTCTTCATGTATCTTTCAAATGGAAACATCCACCGGGGGCGAATAGGCCCGCCTTCAAGAGCCTCTAGAGGTAAATGGATAACCAAGTGAATCATAATGTCAAAGAGAGCAGGAGGATATATGATCTCAAGATCGCACATAATATCGACCACCTTGATCTGAGCTTTCAACATGTCATCCTCCATCAAAGTTGTAGAGCATATTTGCTAAAACAAGGAATATAGCTCGATTATTGGTTTTGCAATCTTATCGGGCAAGTAATTTTGAAGTCCGTAAGGAAGTAAACGTTGCATCATTATATGACAATCATGAGACTTTAGGCCCGTTATATTGGTATCATTATCGGTCACTTTGTGCTTCAAGCACTTCCCGTTTTTGGTTTGGCCGAGCCACAAGCCACTTCGAATGCCCAACCTTTGCAAGTCTTGTCTTGCCTTGGCGGTGTCTTTAGATTTGTCATTCATTAACAAAGTGTTCAAGATGGCCTCCAACACATTTTTTTCGATATGCATGATGTCTAAATTGTGTCTTAGTGTAATAAAAGACCAATACTCAAGCTCGTAAAAAATAGACCGTTTAGTCCAGTTAAGCTCGACAAGAACATTGCGTTTTATCTTCACACCCCCAAAACTCGGATGTTTACCCGTCAGACGCGTTGGCAATCTATCAAGCTGAGCCAGGATTTCATCCCGGCCAAATTCTTTAGGAGGATCTCTGTTATCGGTTTGGCCATTGAATTCACGTGAACTCCTCCATTTATGGGGCTTCTTTAAGAATCTTCTGTGGCCAACATAAGCTGTTTTGCTTAACACACGAACAGATGGAGTGTCTTCATTACATGTAGGGCATGCCTTGTAACCTTGCCCACTCCACCCAGACAAACTACTTCGAGCAGGAAAATCATTGATGGTCCATAAAACCATCGCTCTCATATTGAACTTCTGGCCTGAAGCAACGTCTATAGTCTCGACACCTTTCCGGTCCCATAAAACCTTTAGGTCCTCAATTAAAGGCCTCAAGTAAACATCAATGTCCTTGCCCGGGGATTTAGGGCCAGGAATTAACAACGTCAGCATAAAAGAACTCTCTTTCATACATAACCACGGAGGCAGATTGTATGTTGTCAATATCACCGGCCACATGCTGTAAGCCTGACTAAGGTTGCCGAACGGATTGAAACCATCAGCAGCCAACCCTAGTCGAACATTTCTTGGTTCTTTTGCAAAATCCGGATACTTGGTGTCAAAGTTCTTCCATGCTCTACCATCAACCGGGTGTTGCATCTTACCGGGCTCCGTACACTTTCCAGTAGCATGCCAAATCATTTCCTTTGCAGTGTGACTAGACTTGTACAAATGTTGTAGTCTAGGAATGATCAGAAAGTAATGCAACACCTTCTTAGGAACTTTCTTCCCCGGTGTGTTACTGTCTTTCCATCTACTCGTATTACACACCGGACAGAAATCTAAATCTTTGTTATCGTCTCCCCGAAATAAGCAGCAATCGTGTTCACAAGCATGTATCGACTCGTACCCTAACCCGATCATTTTAAATGTCTTCTTTATTGCATAGTATGACGGTGGGAGCTTGTATCCTTTACTGATGGGAAATACATTTTGGAAAAACTCTAACATTTCATTGAATATAGAATCAGTCAATTTACCTTTAACCTTAAAATAGGTAAACTTTGCCATAAAGTCTAATCAGTCGATATGTTATGGTTATACATTAGAGGTTCAACGGATGGTCGATATGTTATGGTTATACATTAGAGGTTCAACGGATGAGTCGATATGTTATGGTTATACATTAGAGGTTCAACTGATGAGTCTCGAATGATTTGTGGTGGTGCGATGCTGCAAAAATCGCCAAGGAGGTTTAATTTTTTTTCGGTTTTGGTAATGAAGATGAAAAGCAGATCTGCTTTATGATAAACATTATCCCCGGCGACATGTCCGCCGTGGGGGGGGGGGGGGGGGGGGGGGGGGGGGGGGGGGGGTGGGAGGGGGGGTAAAGGGAGAGGGGGGGGGGGGGGGGGGGGGGGGGGGGTGGGGGGGGGGTGGGGGGGGGGTGGGGGGGGGGGGAAGGGGGGGGGGTGGGGGTGGGGGGGGGGTGGGGGGGGAGGGGGGGGGGGGGGGGGAAACTTCCAATTTGTCGTTTAGCGAAAAATGGCGCGTTACTGAAAATTTTGGTGGGATTAATAATTAATTATCCCCGGCGACATGCAGCCGGGGAATATTATTTGTTTTTAATAATTAATAATATTAAAAATTATAAACAATATAAAAAATAATATCCATAATCCCCGACGACATGTCGCCGGGGAAACGTCCAATTTGTCGTTTAGCGCAAAATGGCGCGTTAATGAAAATTTTGGTGGGATTAATAATTAGTTATCCCCGGCGACATGTCGCCGGGGAATCTTATTTGTTTTTTAATAATTATTTTTTGTAAAATATGTTTTATAATTATATATTTTATAAATAATAATTTATAAAAATACTTATAAGTTATTATTTATAAAATATATTTTATAAATAATAATTAAAAGTTTTTTATTATTGTTTATATAATGATTTTTATAAAATCTATGTTATAGGTTAATACATTCGAACGTTCAACGGATATAGTCTATACTGGTATGTTATACATACAAACAGTTCAACGGATGTTCGATATGTATGGTTTAATACATTAGACTTCAACGGAAGAGTCCGATTGGTATGGTTATACATTCAGCGTTCAACACGTATGGAGTCATATGGATGGTTATACATTCGACGATCCAACGGATGAGTCGAACATATGGAATGGTTCAAGCATTGGACTCAAAACGGAGAGTCGATATGTTATGGTTATACATTAGACGTTCAACGGATGAGTCGATATGGTATGGTTATACATTCGACGTTCAACGGATGAGTCGATATGGTATGGTTATACATTAGACGTTCAACGGATGAGTCGATATGGTATGGTTATACATTAGACGTTCAACGGATGAGTCGATATGGTATGGTTATACATTAGACGTTCAACGGATGAGTCGATATGGTATGGTTATACATTAGACGTTCAACGGATGAGTCGATATGGTATGGTTATATCATTAGACGTTCAACGGATGAGTCGATATGTATGGTTAACATAAGACTTCAACGGATGAGCGTCGATTATGGGATGGTTATACATTAGACGTTTTAAAAAACGGATGAGTCGATATGGTATGGTTATACATTCGACGTTCAACGGATGAGTCGATATGGTATGGTTATACATTAGACGTTCAACGGATGAGTCGATATGGTATGCATTAAACATAAGACGTACAAAAGCGTATTGAGTCGATATGTTATGGTTATACCTTCGACGTTCAAACGGATGAGTCGATAATGTTTATGGTTAACATTCACGATTCAACGGATGAGTCGATATGTTATGGTTATACATTCGACGTTCAACGGATGAGTCGATATGGTATGGTTATACATTCGACGTTCAACGGATGAGTCAATATGCTATGGTTATACATTCGACGTTCAACGGATGAGTCCGATATGTATGTTATACCTTCGCGTTTCAACGGATGAGTCCGATATGTTTAGGTTATACATTCGACGTTCAACCAATAGATGAAGTCGATAAGGTATTAGGTTAAAACATTCACATTTAAACGGATATAAGTCGATATGGTATGGATAAACATTCGACGTTAACGATGAGTCGATATGTATTGGTTATACATTCGTCTTCAACGAATGAGTCGTATGTTTTACGGTTTATACATTCGAACGTTCAACGGATGAGTCCGTATGTTAGGTTATACATTTCGACGATCAATGATAGTCGATATATATGGTTATACATATATGACGTTCAAACGGATGAGTCGATATGGTAATGGTTAGACATTCGACTCAAACCGGATGATGTAGATATGGTATGGGGGGTTATACATTCGACGTTCAACGGTATGAGTCGATATGTTTATGGTTATACCTTTGTGACGTTCAACGAAGATCGATATGGTATGGTTCATACATTCGACATTAACGTGGATGCTTCATATGGTAGGTTATACAATCGCCCTTTATAACGTATGAGTCGATATGTAAGTGATAAAATCATACGACGTTCAACGGATGAGACGATAAGGTTAGGGTATATACATTCGAACGTATCAACAACGGATAGGGGGGAGGTCATATGATTATTTATCTATCATTCGATTCGTCCACAACTTATGAGTCATATGTTATGGTTAAACAATTCGTACTTTCAACAACATAAGTCCGATATGGTATGGTTTAAACATATCGCCTTTCCAACGATGACGTCCGAAATGGTATAGGTTATACAATAGACGTTCAACGGATGAGTCGATATGTTATGGTTTTATACCTTCGACGTTACACGGATGTAGTCCGATAGGTATGGTTATACAACGCTTCAACATGATCGATATGGTATGGTTTATAAATTGGTATAAAAATGCCAACCAACATGTTGTTGCAAGTCAAGAAGGTACAAGTAAAGGCAAAAGGAAGAAGGTTTACCATTAGCATGTATTGTAACACCCCCAAAAACGGGTCGCAGTGGAATGTGTATCCGGGGGCGTTACTTCATAATATACAACACAGGATACATGAGAACGACCTCTAAATGTGTCGTTTGTAAAACAATCTCGTTGATTTTCTGAAATTGAAATAATAGTTGTCCCATAATTGCATCACAATGAAAAGCTTGAAAGCAACACAACGAGATTTGATCATTTGTAGAAATCCAAGTATGAAATCTTGTCAATTTAGACTCCAATGCACATCAGATAATCCAAGCATCTAATTCACCTGAGAAAAACATGCTTAAAAATGTCAACATAAAGTTGGTGAGTTCATAGGTTTGTTTAAATATAAATGATAAACCAAAGGTTTCCAACATGTGTATGACCATTTAAATCCTTAAATGTCCTTCCAAAATATTTGTATGATTTTTAGAAATCAAACCGTTGTAAAGCCTGCATGACCGTTTCAAACCTTGTAAGTTCCCCAAAATGTATGTATGAATATCACAATTCAAAGAGTTGTAAAATATGCATGACCATTTAAAATCCCCAAATAGTCACAAAGATGTACGTATGAAGGTTGGACCGCGATTGTACCAGAGTATGCATGATAATTAAAGACTATCACAAAATATTCCAAGTAAGTATTGCCACTTTATTCAAGGCACAGTAAATATTCACGTGTGTATAACACAATGATTACGATTACTCCAAGTTCATGAAACTGAGGCGCTAACATAAACAATGGCCATGTGCTTACACCGGATGTCCCCACCTGGACACCCTCAGCACTGAATTACTTTATGCGTGCCTACACCGGATGTCCCCACCTGGACACCCTCAGCATTGAATTACTTTACGTGTGCCTACACCGGATGTCCCCACCTGGACACCCTCAGCATTGAATTACATTACGTGTGCCTACACCGGATGTCCCCACCTGGACACCCTCAGCACTGAATTACCTTGTAACATACAACCGGAGCTAATCCATAATCATAAAATATAGTATGTGTTTACGTTTAAAAACTAAACCAGGTATTGTATCTCCTCGCGAGAAGTATAAATGAGTATATAAACCAAACAGGTAATCAACCATGTAAATGCCTTTGTAAACATGTATGCAAACGAGTTGTAAATGAGCACGTAACGTGTTTAAATCGAACACGTAATTGAATTTGTAACAAGCATGTTCTCACCCCAAATATATAAAACATTTATCCAAAACGAGTAAAAGTGGGGCTATGAAACTCACATTGATGATGAAGAACGATTGACAGATAGGCATCTAATATGCACAATACGAACGGAAGACGAAGCTGCCTGACCGAGAAGATGCAGCTTAACTTAACGGCTAAGTCCCACTAGCCTAGGATAATGTGTTTGGGTTTCCCGATGAATGGTTACATCAACGCGTCACGTTGATAAAAGATTTATATTTAAAGTTGTAATACTTTGGTGGTTGGTTAAATAAATAAATTGAAAATGTACGCAAAGTGTGTAATATATATTCTTTATATATTACATATGAAAAATAACCCTTATATAATTCTTACCGTGAATTATATAATAAAGACAGACAACTCAAGGATTAATGTGAACTGTATAATACTTTGCAAGTATAAAAAGTGAGAGTAAATAATTAACCAATTATTTCGACAGCTCATTTAATTATTAAGAAGTCCTTGTAGACACACGTCTTTAAGTTATAAATTAAACACACGACGTTTGTAAAACTTTTACAATAGTTATGGTGTTACTTTCTAGCTGAAAATTATAAAATATAAAATAATATTTTATAAACTTATATTTCGTTTCCTCGACAGGTCGCGTCTAAAATGGTTATCTCAATGTAAAAGTATAGTTTTTGTCCGTTGTCAAGTTTTTTTTAGTTATATTTTAATATATCTTTAAAATATGACATAGTCCCCTTTTAATGTCTTTATCGGTTTCTAAAATATTATAAGTTTTAGTAAACCATTACTAAATATAGAAATTTATATAAAATTTCTTCATGACTTTCCCGTTTATATAACGTTTTCCGTTTTCTTAAAACTCTACGTTTTCCCTTTAATCAATATATATTGAAATCATTCGTTTTTCAATATTTCAAATGCACGCGCTTTCTAGTTATAATATATATGTTGCAAGTATTCACGTTTCCATTTTTCCAACTCCCGCGTTTATCAGATATTACATATATATTCACGTTATTATATCGAAACTCACAAACTAATAAATATTGTATTTATATAACCCTTAACCGCCCTTTTGTTCCGATTTATAAATTATAAATCTCGTTAAAATTTTATATTCATAAAATTTTAATATATATTTATTGTTAATTCATCTTAACCCAAACACACCCTTTCGGTAAATATGCTCACCCAAACGCCCCTTATGGAAATTCTGTACTAACAACGCATCCTAGTCGGTGATACAATCAAACCGAACGCACCCCGGCTGTCCCGGCAGCCTACCAACCCGCACCCGCCCCGGCTGTTTTGACAGCCCAAACAAACCAAACACGCCCCGGCTGTTTCGACAGCCCAAACCCGAACGCACACACCCTAGTCTGTTATGAACCCTACGGACCCTAATCTGGTGCTTATCTTCGAAACCAAACGCACCCGGCTGTGAACCACAACAACCCGACACGAACACCCCCCTCCCCTCGGCTGTCCAACCCAACCAAACGCGCCCTAGTGGTGGCAGCCAAACAAACACCCTCCCCCCGGCTGTTTAACCCAAACCAACAAACAAACTCGACTCACCCTCTCCGTTAACCCACAAACCAACGCACCCTTGCGGCTGTGAACCACAACAACCCGACGCACACTCCCCCCTGCTGTTATAACCTTAACCCGACGCACACTCCCCCCCCCCCCGGCTGTTTTGACAGTCACAACCGAACGCACCCAACCCTCGGCTGTTAACGACAGCCAAACTCGACGCCCCCGCGGCTGTCAACCCACCCTTCTTCTTGTGCCAAAACCCCAAACGAACGCACCCTTGGTGTGCGTGACAGAACAACCCAAACCATACACATCCTTGTGGTGCGGCTGAGAGCCCACACGCACCCTTGGTGCCGGCTGGGGGTGGTGGTGTGACGAGGCAGCAGTGGTAGCAGTGGTGACGTGATGGTGGTGAGGTGAATGAGATGGTGGAGGTGACGATGGTGGAGGTGTGATGGTCGGTGGGGATGGAGAGGTGATGATGATGATAATGATGGTGTGTGGTGATGATGTTGCTGGTGGTGGCTGTGAGAGGGTGGCGGTGGCGGTGGCAGGATGGCAGTGGGTGGCGCGTGGAGGCGCGTGCCCATGGGGATCGGGTAGATCCACCGACGAGGAGGAATGTTGGAGCTCGCCGGAAAAATCCCGCCGGAAAAGTTTTCCGGCGGTGGCGCGACGGCGGCGGCGGTGGCCGGCCGGCAGCCGGAGATCATGGGGGAGAGAGAGAGAGAGAGAATTTTGAAGAGTGTGTGTGTATTTAGATATGGAAATGAGATTTTGTTATATAAATTTTGAATATATATAAAAGTTATAAATTGAAATGGAAAATAGATATTAGTGTAGGGTTTAAATTGTAAATATTTAACGTAGTTTTTATAACTTTCGGTTCGGGACTCATTTGAGCGACCTAACGGACGATTCAACACACGAAACTTTCGCCATTGTTTTCCGAATCATTTTTCTGATAAAAATGAGTATTCGCTTGATAATGTTTCATAAATATTTTATAATATTTAATAAAATATCTGTTATTTAATTTATGAACCGGTTTCGCTTCGTCCAAAATAAAAATGGATTTCAACTCGAATATTCGCGTCATCAACAATGCTTTTAATTAAAATGATGACTAATTTATTTAATAAAAATATTAAATAAATACTGATAATTAAAAACAAATTTAATTGTTTTTGTGTGTCCGCGTTGTATATTGTTCGAAAAATGTTTGCGGTGCTGTTTTAGCCCTTTTCGGCTCGTTTCCAGGTCTCGGGCAAAACTGAAAAGTTGTCAGGAATGTCGTTTCACATCGAATTGCTTTAGGGTCCGAGCCGTGAAAACGTGATTTAGATGGTTGTTCTTGTAAGTCAAGCCAGACCTAAAAGTCAAAGGGGTAAAATAGTTATCTTTAAAATCCGAAAATTCTCGGATGTTACACCCCCACGAGACTAAACTCGTCCACTTAGGCCACCAAGTGGTTTAAAAGGTTTGTTGCATATGCTAAATGCAACCGTGATTCCTACGATAGTGAGTTAGGTTTGTATTTCCTGTACACTTCATAATTCCTATAGAACAATTTTATGCTTTGGTTTGTTTTGTGATCACATGGAATAAAGAGCTTGCGAGAAGACAGAAACAATATAACACCCCGTGTTTTCAAGTCATTGACGACGTCGATAAATCTACAATGAATCTTTTGTATTGTACGTGTTTGCTTTAAATAATAAACGTTAAGTTTAATCGCTTACGCCAAAAATTAGCGTTCAATGTAAACGGGCATCAAACGATTAAATGTTTACATCAATCAAGTATTAAATAATTATTTTGAGAATAATTATGGACTTTGTTCATTTTATTTTTATCGGATACGTAAAGTGTATACGTTTCGCGATAAAATGCATTTAGGCATTCCCGGACCCACCAAACCTTTTCTACGCTTCAACAAATACCCACTTTTATACCCAATACATAAAATTAACTCAAATATAACATATATATCTCTTATAGGCCGGATTTATGGCAATTGATACAAAGAAATAAGAAAAAAAATCATCAACTTGGTCTTGTACATCACACTTGCATTAAACCTAGCCATGTTGTGTTTCTTTGACCAAAGACAAGACCACAAGTCTTCCTTAAGACCCTCATTGTGTTCTTGACTACTATTGCATACTTTTTGACCCTCCTAACTCATATAATGCAAGTATTCCAAGTAATATAACATATACAACATAAACACTTAACCAAAAACTCAACAAACTCTCTCTTTTGGCTCTCTAAAGCCCACGGCTTGAAACACCCCTTTTAATAAATCCATACCAATTTTTCTACCACATATACAAGCATACCTACACTATATCTAAGATACCTCAAGATGATTTGAAGCATTGGTTAACCATTTACAAGTGTGGAAGCAAGAAAGGAAAGCTAGGGTTTTATATGGAAAACTAGGGTTTTCTTGGTTGCTAGCTTTGGTTTTAAGTCTAAGCAAGGGTTTAGCTCTTATTTCTCAACATCATCATTCATCATTAAGGTTATCTAGCACCTTTATCTTTTCATTTCATGAGTTTTTATGCATATGTTAGTCTTTATAGCAAAATCACCATTTAGGACTTTTTAACATGTAAAAAGGATTTTTACTTGTAATTATGGATTTGTTCACTTTTAAACATGTTATGATGTTAATGAGATCATGTTAAAATGGATGAAAAAGGATTGTACCATGTTGTTTTGGTGTAAAAATGGATAAATACAAATTAGGGTTTATAAAGTTAACTTAATATGTTACAAGTAAAAGTAATGCAAATGACATGTTAATCTTGTTTATGGACTTTTAGTCATGTTATATGGACACTAAAATAAGGTTGTAAAAGGATGGAAAGACTTGTACACTCATGGTTATTGTGTAAAAATGGTTATGTATAAAACTAGTGATTTAAGGTTACTTATGAAAGTTATGGTTTATAAGTGTTATTATGGACTTATAAATTTGGACAAATGGACAATATATGGAACTATGGACTCTAATATATGTATGATATATAACATATATGGTATATAAGACTTGTGGTAGATTACAAAAGTGGGAAAGTATAAAAATAAGGTTAGTTATGGACTTAACAAAGCCATTCAAACTTTCTGTCCAAAATTCGAAAATAAACATATCTACTTTATATTTTTATAAAATAGTACGTCTCATGACGATTCCAAAAAGCTAAGAAACTTGAAAAACGGATAAATAACGAAAAAGTTACGGTAAAAACAAGTTATACGTTAATAAACGGAGTCGTAAAAGAATTTTTATAAAAACTTTTTATAAAAATTATTCAAACAGCAAGTTTGGTATTTTTAACAAATAATACATATTTTTAGGATTTCAAAATGATAAGAATCGTAATTTTTTAATTAATAACGAACGAGTTATGAATTTTGCGAGTTTACGACAACTTTCATAAAACAATTTTTATAAAAGTTACTATTCATGACAGAAACTTTTATTTTTGTAAACCTCATAAATATATAGAACTTTCAATTACGAGAATGTGCTCAAAAATATCGCTAAAAACGGAGCTATAACGAAGAAAATATGGCGTATACGAGTTTTACGATAACAAAAACTATATAAATATATTTA
>BQNB010110709.1:0-22498 GCA_026074375.1 Tanacetum coccineum | reverse complement strand
TGGTATACCATTCGAATCATCTTGATTACGAAATCAAAATTAGGGTATTTTTTTTTTTTTGAATTAATGAGGTACAGGGAATTGACAACAATATTTTTTTGGCACATGATGCAAACTGTTGTAATCCCTTGGTCTATATTTTCAAGTTATTATTATATGTAATGATTGGTTCAAAAGAACTACAATTACGCTGAAAAAGAGCCGGTTAAGGAACTGAAGAAAAAGAAATTGCAGAACTTGAAGCAGCGCTTTCAGAATTCAAATTGACTGAAAACAACGACCCAAAAGGATTCTTGTGGTAGGCGATAAAGTCTCTTTTATATGAAACTCCAGTAGAGTACTGTATTTGTTCTTATATGGGCAACATATTTCACAATTCTATATTAGGACATGATCACAGTTATGATGTCCCTTTTTAAGTGCATTGCCCCCTCTTTTTATATCTCCATACATTAGAGACAAAGATCGTGTCTACAGTAAAACATAAAGTAGTTGAACTGAAAAAGATAGTTCCCACATCGTCCCACAAACCAAATACAAACTTGGGTTATTAATATGAAAATTTACAACCTAACAGAATGACGTTTCAATACAAAGTTGATTGGTTTTTTTACTTTATTCGATCGTCATATGCATTCGTTTTCCAGCTGGCACCCAAAAGAAGATGAAGGATCAAAACCGAGAGCAAGAGAAGAAAAACAAAAACATTATAGGTGGCGAGTGCAAAACCGCCAAAAAGAACAAGAAGGACAAGTCTTCTAAGGATACTAAAAAAGAACAATAAGTCTCAAATGGGCCAATGCCGAGAGCTCATCATCCGAAGCTACTTCCTACTGGATCAGGGAAGGTTAAAGGCTTATGTGGAATTTATGTTAAGGAGAAAATGAAGAAAGTGGTTGCTGCTAAAAAGAAAAAAATCTAACAAAAAGATGGATGTTACAAGTGAATTTTGCATGCTAGACATAATGTGCATGTTATGTATATCGAGTTAAAAAGGAATAACACATGGATGAACACATTGGCACATGAAAATATAATGTCGTTGAAGCAGTTTGTGTTTACTGTTCGGCCTGGTTAACCGAAAGTTAAACCAGTTGTTTGCCTAAAACCGGATTTCAATGACCAAACTGGTTCTGTAGTTCGACCCAGGTTTAGAAGCATATCGTATAGTTGTGTATTTAGACCCGATATTGTTAAAGTTCATACCTTTTATTAATGCGCATCATAATATCTTTTTATATACGGTATCTGTTTTTAGTGTGCTAACGACAAATTCGTCTCATGTGAGCTAAAGCAGTTTGTGTCCAAGCTTCAAAATGTCACAAAATGCATATTTGAATATACCAATGAGAAGCTGAGTAAGTTTTGTTAAATCCCATTAGAAGGTTTATGATGTCCAACACTCCAACTTGAGAGATAAATTTTGTATAATATGCGTCAACTATCAAATGGTGTAGGCATAAAATTTTGCACAATTTTTAGTCATGCCTATCATCATTATGTTTATGGTTTTAGGGACTACCATCTTTATGAAATGAAAATATTAAGAACGTAACTAAATAGAAAAAAGATGAAACTTGCAACTTTGGTAAAACCGTAATGACTAACAGTGTAATCTACTTTGAAAGATAATTCTCAATCTAAAAGTATTTTCTATAAGTAAAGAAAAAAGACATTTACACACAAGGTTTCTTATCTCTAATCCAGCAAATAAAATCAATTTGGTCACGTTCAATTGTTTGATTTTTTTAATGTATAATAATAAATAATTAAAAAGTTTAGAAAAAATCTCGTACGTGCCACGGGTATTATAACTGGTTACTTATTATAAATAAACATTATTCGCAACTTGTTTGTATAAATTACTCCGTACTTGTTAGAAAATAAACATAATTCGCAACAGCCAAAAGATTTGGGGTGACAAATAGAGTATCAATAATCAAAAAATAGAAGAAAAAACAGAATCGCAACAAACCAACTTCACCGGGGTTTAGAAAAGTGTTTGCTAAAAGCTCGTGTTGTCGTATCTGCTTCATGTTCTTTCGACCTTAATGCCGCCGCTTCTGTCAATCAATTAGGTTCGTATCAATTGAATTAATTTGCAATGTATTTTCATCGTAAACAGTAATTTTCCGGTTGAAGTTAATTAAATATCAGGAGCTGGTCTAGTTTTGCCGGAGAATATAGCAAAGTAATGAATTATCGTTGTTATAATTTGCGTATTAAGATTTTTTTCTGGGTAACCATGGTGTCCGACCTTTTTGCAGACTAATCCACGAGGTTTAAACCCACCGCCACACATATTCAAACCGGGTAAATCACTCCTTTTTCAGGAGGTTGGCGTGGCGCTGTTTGCACCTACCAGAAATTGAACATGAGACCTCACACATTTTAGTGGTATTAGTCACAAGCCTTTTACCACTAGGCCGCCCTGGAGTGGTTGAGTATTAAGATTTTGACGTTAGAAGGATAAACTTATATTTTCATGTATTAGAAGATTGCATACTGTGTTCATACGTTGTGTTCAGGGGATCTTCCTATAACATTCCCAAATCAAATGTCAAACTTTTCTGCAGATAGTACTCGTCTTTAGTGTTATCGAATATAGTACGCCATAATGTTGATTTTACACATATTTATGTCTTTCTTATACGACAACAAACCAAATCCAAAATTAACTGTTGCTGGATTGAACATGTTAGGTTTCTTTGTTCTATTATTTGGGAAAAAGCACAAGGGAAGGTGTCTGTTGGATAGAAGTCGGTGAATTCTTTAAGTGGTCCAAGAAAACAGGCAAATAAAGATGTTGATGAATGGGGTTTATCGGTTTCCCACATCACAAATTAAAGATCTTGTGAAGCATATTTTCATATCTAAAAGAGTTGATACTTTTAAAATAAGTATTGAAATCAAAAACCCACCCATTGTTTGTGGCTTGGCAAACCGCTCGTGTCGTGGCGCCACTCTTCCAGTAAATTGTTCGTCGGAGGTATGTCTACTCACTTTCTCTCCATTTGTCTTTATTTCTTAGCATCTTATAAGGAAGTTGAACACGGCTTATGCTTAGATATCTGCTACAATATTAATACATTAGGAAATGGTCTAGCTTGTTATTATTTCTTATAGTAGTCTTGGATAATCTATTCAGGGTGATATATATGTATGCACACAGGGCTTTCCTATGATACCAATGAACCGGTGTTAAAAGACGTTTTTGGGCAGCATGGAGAATTAATTGAAGGTATGTGATCACAATCCCACAGGCTGGAAGGTATCCCAATCCATTTTTGATGTAACACGCCAAACAGGTAAAAAATAGCTAAAAAAGGAAATGGTTAAATGAGTTGACAGGTTGAAAGTCACACAAAATATAGTTTCAATGCCTAAAACCTCCTAAAATCATTCTATTCAAACACTTGGGTTATCATTGAAATAATATGAACTTATTTATCAATTTGACTTTCTGATTTTGGTTATAAAATTATTTTCTTTAGCAAAAAGTGTCTTGGGTCAACCCTCACGCCGACCGTTTTTCCCATCTATATATGTCATAATAGTTTTAAAAAAAAAGTGACGTGAGCATCCTTTGCAGTAAAAGTTATATGTGATCACAAGAGTGGCAAATCAAAAGGTTATGGATTTGTGCATTTCATTTCTGAGGACTCTGCCAGCAAAGCCTTGACAGAAATGGATGGTCAGGTAACTTTTTCGTTTGAATGGGGAGTTTGTTCTTTTTTTTCTTAATATTTAGTTTATTGACTAAGATTAGTTGTGGTTATTTAACACTTTTTTTCCAGCGACTCGATGGTAGTTAATTACGGTTCCCCAGTATGCAAACAAGAAATAAAGCCACACCTTAAATGCCAGGTTTGGTTTTTTTTTTTTTTTGTTATATATTTCGAACAGTAGCACGTGTGTGCTTATAGACTCTAAATAAAAATTAAATAACCGATCTTATAGAATCATATTTTTGATGTACCCCCAGTTTAATACATCGTCATTAGTCTCGCTGAAAGTCCGGTGTCCAAGACATTTATCAACAAACGAAATGCTATTGTCATGAACTTGGCATTTGATTTATTAAATTTTCGGAGGATAATATTTTGATAAACTAAGAGTTTTTATTGAATTGGTCATTTGATCCAGAACTCAACTCCATATATCTAATAGCCCCAAACATGCTCTAAAAGCATTGCACCTTATGCGTTGAAAACTTTAAATTGGGAAATATGGCATTTTGAAACTTCAGTTGGGGAAAGTCTGAATTCTCCCGCATTTATATTACTGGAAAATGGCCTTCAAATGAGCTTAAAGATAAAGAAATGGCATTAAAATCGGATCTTTTCAACAAAAGGCAACGTTTTATGTGTTGTGATTTTGGTCAGCCATCATGGCGTGGTAGTAAGTGTTGAAGGGGTTGACATAGAAAATTTGAAAAATAGAGAGTGCGTTCAAATCAATTTTTTTCTAAAAAAATAGAAAATCTATACTTTTTAATTTAGCAAGGGAAATCCGTTTATCTTAGATATCTTTGTTTTCTGTTTGAGACCTTTGGTTGTTACATGTTTATTTGGATGCTACCAGTTATATATTTGCAACATTCATTTGGATGTTATGAGCTATATAGTTTAAAGAGTTTGTGCACCTATGTTATTGATTGAGTAGCTAAAGTATGATATACACTCCATAAGGTTGGGAGAGAGAGGACGACCAAAGTGGGCACTTCGTAATAGTATATACGAGGCTATTGGTCAAGGTTGTAAAAGTCAAGAGGTCAACTACCTTGTAGTTAGTAATTGGCCTAGGAGGGGAGTAATTGGATTGGAATTTTCTGAATATATATTTTGAAATTTTATATGTATGACATGAACATAGTAGTTCAAACATAACAATTCAAGTACTTAAAAGTTCAAACATAAACATATGACTTCATACATAAATATGGCCGATTCACCTCAAATCGAATTCTTAAACATACCTTCTATTAGCCTCAATTGAGTGTGTGAGAATCGATTTTCACTGCTGCAGAAATCGTTTCTATGGTCAGCGTGTGAGAATTGAAATAAACAACGGCCAAATTGAGAAAAAAAGATTGGTTATTTTGAATTTTAGTTTGTATTGTGGGTTATTGTTTGGTGTGTTTTTATCAACATTTTTTTTTATGTAATTTTATGTCATCTAAATTAAAAAAAAAAAATGGATATAAAAATCTAACATTATAACATGAAAACATATATAAAAAACTAATAAAAAAAAAATAAAATAACATAAAAAAATTGTTACTAAAAAAAATATTAAATATAAAAAAAATAAAAATATAAATAAAAAATGTTAATCAAAATGAATAAATATAAAATTGGTAAATGGTTACAAAAAAAAAATAATTATTAAAATAAAAATAACAAAATAATGGAATAAATATAAAAAAAAAATAATGTTAAAAATAAAACCCTAAACAAACAATACAATGAAAAAAAAAGTGATTTCATGGAAAAAAAAAATAATGAAAATTATTCGATAAAAAAAGAAAACAAAAATGGGTATACATAATGAAATAATAAATAAATAATTGATTAAAGATAAAAATAAAATGTAAAAAAAATAAGAAGTAACTAAAAAAAGAATAAAAACTAAACAAATAATTAATTTTCATAATTTAATATATAAAATAACTAATGAAATAAAATAATGAATATAATCTATAAAACAATGTAAATTTTTAACCAATGATTTATATAACAAATATAAAAAAAAAATTGAAAATAACATAATAATTAAAAATGAAATGACCATTCGAATAAAAATAAATTTTAAAAATACGAAAAATTGAAAAAAAAAAACAAAAACATATAATGGTCAGCGTGTCCCCAGATTGAAATATAACAACGGCCAATATTTGAGAAAAAAAAAAAACTCTAATTTCATTAAAAAGACGTTGGCTGAGGTTGACAGATTTGAATGAAGTTGGTTCTTAGCTTCACTTGCATACTATTTACGGTCCACTAAGCATTATATGAGCTAGATGCATCTTTGATACATGATCTTAAATTGAAAGCATTAACAATCCATTTATTGCTATCTAAAGTCTTCTCATCTACACAATGTTGAACTCCGCATCTTCCATTTGGTGACGAGAGCTAGGGCGGATTTAAGTGATTAGCACGATATTCAAGTGTATGTGCATTCCTTGCGATATCTAAAAGTAAGTATAGCATATTAGCCTTTTTGGCATATCTTTCGGTTTTGATGGCCTCTTGCCCGCCTTCTTTTTTATCTCTTTTCTTCGGATCAGGTTGTTGTAAATGAAAATGTAACCTCAAATTCTCAGTTTATAAGTATAATTGATGTTTTGCTGTTATATATACTGATTTGTTTTCATTAAGAAAATTTAAGTAATTCAGGTTGTTGTAAACAAACAGAAACAATGGTGTAATATTTAATTTGATTATATAGCCACAGCCAAATATAATGCACTGCTAAACTGGTTCTTTTATGCAATCAACATTAAATATTCTTCCAGATTTTTTTGGAATGCTTGTTTTAAATTTTAGTTTGTACCATCGTGAAACATCATTTCTTTTACCTTTAATATTTTTTTTTCCTAAAGGTGAAATTTGTATATATAAACATCAGAGTAGGGGTGAGCATACCGGACCGTCGACCGGACCGGAAGACCGGACCGAACCGGACCGAAGGTATTTCGGTCTGGTTCGCGGTCCGGTGTTTTGGACCAATTCGGTCCTCGGTCCGGTCGGTCCGGTCCGACCAAAAACCCGATGATAATGCGTGTAGGACCGGACCGGACCGACCCGGACCGGACCGTACCATTTCGGTCCGGTCCTCGGTCCGCCATTTTGGCTAGTTTCGGTCTCGGTCCAAGGTCGGTCCGGTCCGGTCCTTGGACCGTGCTCACCCCTACATCAGAATACAAAATCTGATACAGCATACATAGACATGCCCATGTATCTGTATTCAGACCCCATCAAAAAACATGTACATAAAAAGCTATACTCTACTATCATAGCATTCTAACTATCCATACTAAGCTGAAATATAACAAACACTCTATATTCTCGCTGCAATCTTCATACTCCTTTGCATTTCAACATTCCACTTTATATCTACACTTTGTACAGCTTTAGTCTCCTTAACTTTCAGACTCATCAGCTGCAATCTTATTGTGTTCTTAATTTCTTTCATTCCTCTTTGTATTGCCAAAAATCCTTGCATTTCTTTCTTGCCACACATAATATACTGCTGTTCCACATACCAGTTTCCTCACAATACACCAAATGTTTTTACTGTTTTTTAACTGAGACATTTCCTTGATGATTTCTTTCCAATCCTGAGAACTTTCCTTAATCAATAACTGCTGCATATTCCTCCATATTTCTGCAGAGTATTTGCATTTGGAAAACATATGATCATGAGAATCATTGATTTCATCACACAAAGCACATTTCAACACTTCCATTTCAATATTTTGTCTTGAGTTAGCAGCTTCTCTTGGACAGCCATCCATAGAACAAATGCATGCTTTGGTATACATTGTATAAACCAAACCATAGAATCCCATGTCACTTTCTGACCCTCATCAATTTTGTCTTTCCACACATTCTTGATTATTAATCCATCTAGCCTCATCCTTTCCTCATTCTTGAAAAACTGGAACCTTAATATTGCTAAGTACAGGATACTTACTATACCATTCAATTGGCCACTTCAAATTTCCACTCTCCACAGCATCAGCAAGAGTGCAATCATCAGTCATCTTAGCAGCATATATGTCCCTTTTAGTAACAATATTGCACAAAGGACTCAATGAGTTCCATTTATCATACCACACTGATATTTTTTTACCATCACTAATCTTGTACCACATACGTTCTCTAACAATACTTCTCACCCCAAATAAAGTTTTCCACAGAGGACTGCTATTGGATCCAAATTGAACATCCCATAAATTTTTCCCCTTTAATCTTTCAGTATTTATCCATTTAACCCAAAGTGTGTCTTTTTTAGATGCAATGTTCCAGAGATGCTTTAACAGTAATGTTTCATTCCATCTCTGCAAATCTTTCAAACCCAAACCTCCCTTATCTTTTGGCCTGCAAATGAAATTTCATGACACTTTTGCTCTGCCCTTACCCAACTCCCCTTGACACCATAGGAATCCCTTTAACATTTTATTTATCTCTTTTATAACTGTCTTAGGAATCAAAACACAGATGCCCAATAGACTTGTAACAATATCTACCAATGTACAACAACAACAACAACAACAATACCCAATCCCGCCAGGGCAGGGTATGGGGGAGGTGAAATGTAGACACATCTGCTTCCGTGTAGACCTCCGGCTAAGAAAAGGGAGGGAGAAAGAGAGAGAGCGCGAAAAAGGCCTTTTTTTATAACCTTTATATATTATTTCTATTTTTTTTGAAAAAATAATGGTAATAAATCTTTAGTTTTTAGTTTGCACCCAATTCAAAGCGTAGCGCGACTCCTTAAGGAAATAGAGAAGAGAATTTTTTTTGATCTTTTAACTTGATTGATTGATTATAATAAAAGAGTACAAGAGTATTTATAATAGCTAAATGGGCCATGAGCCTATTATGGGCTATTATGACCTTTGACCTTTGACATGACTTAAGGATAAACATTGACTTTTTGACTTCCTAACACAAAGACATTCCTAAACAAAATAGTCAAACATGATAAATACTTTCCTAACACATAGCGCATTCCAACATAATAAACTATGATAGTTATCCTAAACCAAGGGCGTAACACTCCCCACTCCTTTGAAACCACCATGCCCTAAAGGTGTCGTCTAAAAAAACTCTTGATTCTGGGTTTCCATATTCTTCTTTGAATTATCATGAATTCTTTCCAATGGTTCTTCACATAAGGCTGATAAACAACAAAATGAGCTGCGAGCCAGGGTGGTAGCCAAGCACCATAAACCTTTGCTAGTTTTCTAATCTTTGTGGTCGCTTCAGACTTAGCCTTCTTAAATTCCTCATCATCAATTTTTAGAGTACGCTTGGTTTTATAATGTTTCTTCTTCTGATCAACGGCAATTTTTTGAAGATCATGATCAAGCATCTTCTTCTTCAAATCCTTTGAGGTGGTTTCTAAAGCCTCCTTAAAGTTTTTCTTTGACTGCAACTTCATTGGAAGTTTCTTCACCTGCTTCTCCAACTCATGAAACCGTGTATGAGCTTTTTTATCTCTTCATTAGCATCTAAGGACCCTTTTGCCTCAAGTGAAGCTACTTCACTTTACAATGATGTAATGGTATCTGTTGTCTCATTAATGGTCTGCTCAAAAATTTGTTGATCTTTAACATTCTTTCCTGCTTCATCTTTAACGTTTTTGATTTATTGATCATCAACCTTTTTCACTTCTTGTTTATCATTCACGTTAGGGTCTTCTTGATCCCCAACATTATTATCGGCTTCTTGATTATTTTCGTCTTCAAAACGGGCATCGGTGATGCGAGCTCTGAAGAAGGCTTCTCCCAAAGTTGTAGGATTCGACCTCAACAATTCCAAAAGTTGAAGGTTCATGAAGCTTCATCTAAAGTTTTGGGGTTTGACCTTAAGAGCGCACATTGTAGAGCCGGTTTAAGTTCAGATATATACAACGCTTTAAGTGACCCTTCATAGATCCCTGTTACTCGATTTATAAGCATCTCAAACTCATTATGGTATTCGACCACCGTACCCCTTTGCAAGAGCTTGGATAGTGCGTCTTCCGCGTTCCGATCGCTGCCACCTGACGCCATGAACAATAACTCGAAGAATTTTTTTTGTTTTTTTGTTTTTTGTAACCTTAAATCGAAAGCCCTCTCAACGAGAGCTCTCAATGAAAGCACCAAAAAATATGACCCGGTTTGGGGTTGTATTGGATAGTAGCACCACTTCAAGTGTGTGCGAGCTCCTTAAGAAAATAGAGAAGAGAAGATAATTGTTTTAATCTTTTAACTTGATTGATTAATTATAATAAAAGAGTACAAGAGTATTTATATTAGCTAAATGGGCCATGGGCATATTATAGGTTATTATGACCTTTGACCTTTGACTTCTTAAGGATAAACATTGACTTTTTGACTTTCCTAACACAAAGACATTCCTGGACAAAATAGTCATAAATACTTTCCTAACACATAGACATTCCTAAACATAATAAACTATGATAGTTATCATAAATCAATGGCGTAACAATGTGTGTTTTAGTAATGGGAAATGATTTGCACACTTTTAATTTTGATTGGGACACTCATTGTACAAACAAATAAAGCACTGTGTGAACTCTGATACAACTATGTAATGCACAGATGAGAGTGTCCCAATCAATTTTTTGAGTGTGCAAATCAATTCCCTTTAGTAATGTATATATGTTTTTTAAGTGGGGTATATTTTAATGGTGAAGTTGATTGTTTTATTACACTAAGTTGATAGTGGAGTTGGTTGTAAAAATATAGAGCTGATGAACCGCTAAATTCCAAGGTTGCAAAAATCGCTAGGCGCTAGCTAGGCGGCCGGGTACCGCCTAGTGATTAATCGGTTAGGCGGGGATTAATCGGATTGGACTTTTTATATATAAAATTAAAAAATTCTAGAAATATAGGCCTAATTTTCCTAATTTATTCGATTTTGTCAGATTAATCCCCCATATGGCCGATTTCTATCCGTAACCGAGTTGACCGATTTGTCCGATTTTTGTCCGATTCGGCCGATTTATGCCCGATTTGGTCGATTTTTATACGATTAGTCGGTATGTTGACCGATTTTTGACCAAGAACATAATAAAGCCATTATGATATCAAGCGTTAATCCCCGCCTAGCGCCTAGGCGTCGATTAATCGGCCGCCTAGGCCGATTTTTGCAACACTGCTAAATTCACGATGATGAATGCGATCTTAAAATTCTTCATATGACAAACAACTCGGCATAAAAAAAGTTATTCAATTCAGCCCATTCATGAAATGCAGAATGCATTGTTTAGAGGTAGCTATAGCATGCAGACACCTACCATACATAAGTTTTGAAATTTTTATGGGAATTAAAGTTTTATAAGATGAGCATGAGGCTTGGTGGGTTCACTATTTTTACACACCTAAAGCCACCATATGATTATATAGTTTTGCCATTTGTATATGTGTTGACAATAACACCCTTCTATACTCATCACAAGAGAACCATGGCCTTGCATGCATTACAATTTTAACATGAGCATTGCCTTCAATTTTTTTAATCATGTTTGTAAGATGCTACTAGTATTCAGAGATGACTGAGTTATGAAATTTGGTGTCCTACATTGAATCATTGGAACTTGATTTAGCATGATTAGACAAATCTAGAAGTGGTCCAACAATAATTTTGTTTCCTGGGATTAGGTCAAGGGCAAAATAGGCATCTTAAATAAAAAAATACCTAACATCATTAACTTATATGTATCATATGACAGATCATAGCAACTTTGGTTATCAAAACAAAAAAGTAAAAGCAAAGGTGTCAGTTTTAACGTATTAAGTTTATATTTAATTTAGGTTAAAGTTGTAAAAAATATAAATCAACATAAAATAAACTCACTAAAAATGTAAAAAAACAAAACAAATATAAAAATATATAAAAATTGATGTTGAATTAAAGAGCACAAAATTTTAAAAATATATGGTTAAATTAGATCATAATAAATTTTTTACTAACTCAACTCTTTACGTAATTTCTTACTCATTTAGTAAATTCGTTTCACAACACTTTGAATGTATGTGTTCGTTTGGGTTTCCCGTGGCTTTCCCGCAACACCATATTAACATAATCATTCTCGCATGTAAAAGACAACACTCTCTCCGAAAGTATATAGTTTTAACGTATTAAGTTTATATTTAATTTAGGTTAAAGTTGTAAAAAATATAAATCAACATAAAATAAACTCACTAAAAATGTAAAAAAACAAAACAAATATAAAAATATATAAAAATGGATGTTGAATTAAAGAGCACAAAATTTTAAAAATATATGGTTAAATTAGATCATAATAAAATTAAATTGATAAAAAAATATTTCAATTTGAAAATAGAAGTGATTTTTTAATCAAAATGTGACACATGTCACTTTATGATGTGGTTTCTTAAAATGAGATGGATGGTCAAGATTGCACCTCTTTATTTTAATTTTTAATGAGTCTCACATTATAAATGTTTTATATAGTAGTAAAGATAAGAGTTTTATCTATATATGTGTGTGCCACGAATCCTCTAAATCTGCCGGTCAAAATATTTAAAGAGCAATGCTATGGTGCAATTTGATTGAACCAATACACTTGATAAATCATTATATGGATAATATTTTATAAACTTTTTGTAGATATGTAACATCTCTCATATTTAAAACTATGATTTTTTTTTTTGATAAGTGCTGGTCCCAATTAGAATTCACTAATCGAGTAAATTATATATTGTGTTCTAGTTAGTTTTACTTTATGTAACTTTAAAGCATGGTTTACTCTGTTGATTTTGAGGTGTGCGTATTGTGTAATGTACATACATTTAGAAAATTTGTTTTGAGTTGGTTAACATTTATGTAATGTATTTTTTCTCATTTTTTTTTAGTTTTATATAGTTTGTGTTTTTATTTTAATTAATGAAAAGTTAGCTGGTTTGAAAAAAGTAGTAAAAAATTATGGGTCTCAAATGTGGATTTTGGCTTAAGTTACTAAGGAGTGTGTTTTTTTTTTGTGATTGAGATGTAAGTAAAAATGGAAAAACTTATGTGACGAATATGTGTCAGTTTGACTTAAGTCACTGCACCTGATGCTATAAGGGACTTACTGAGTTGGAGTTAAGTATTGAAGAAATCTCTAGCGATTATTGGAGTTTTACTGTGTTTTTGTCGCACTGGTTATGTTTGATTCTTTTATGGTTTTAGATTCTGTCTAATTTTTTTTTTGGCAAAAAAAGGCGAATACTTATTAATTCCAAACATTCTTACATGAAATACGAATAGGGATTGGATATGCCCAACCCATTCAAACAAGAAAAAACAAAACTATCCAATACTACTGATCATACTTCTGTCTGATATCTATTGGGATAACTCGGACATAACAGATGAACCCTTCCAATCAAACCAATTCACCCTTTTTGCCTACCATAATTCCATGACTACATTTCCACTCTGATAGCTCAACCCTAAGCATTCAACCAGCATCCACAATACAAAGGGAGATCCATCAGAGGGCATCATCATGAGAATTATAGCCTCATAACTCATCCAAAAAGGGCTCTACCCTAACTGACTACATTTCAGTCTAATTTATTTATAGTTATGTGTGGTTTTGCATCTGAATTTGTTTGATATGGTTTTCATTTTAGTCTGCTCTCGTTCTATCTGGTGGTAGTTTGGTAATTACCTTGGTTTGTATATGATTATGTCTAATAATTTTTTTGGTCTTATATGATTATGCATTTGGCTCCATTTGTTCAGTTTATGATTTTAAGTTGTGTCAGATTAAAAATTGGTTTTGCACCAAGTTCGCCCTCAGTGACATTTTGTTTCACATTTATTTTTTCTAAATTTATTTTGAGTTAAGTTGACAAACTTTCAATGCATCTTGATGCTACATTCTGAGTGAAACGCGCGAGAAATATGGTCGAGAAATATTTTTTGTTTTTTGGAAACCGGAGTACTTTCAGTTTCTTTTTCTTGAAAACCAACGCACAATAGATCAAAACCGGCACATATGGGTGAAATCAGTGCAAAAATATTTTTCGCATAAACTCATGCTATGACCCATTTTCGTAAGCATAACCTGTTCCAAAACTTATACATATTACTTATAACTTTATATTGAACAGCGGTATGTATCCAAGTACACAACCCCGAGCACTCTCATCACTCACATATCCTTCTCCCACTTTACGCACCCACTTTCGTTTTCGAGTCACATTTTCTTCCATCTACAACCATCTCATTCATTCATATATCTCTTTCCCACTTCACTCGCTATGTCTTTCTCCCACTTCATCTACTCTCTCCCACTACAATTTCTAGGTGTTTTATGCATGATTTCCGATTGTCTTCCACTCTAGATGGGGGTATATATGGTGCTCGGTTTGTTGTGTTTTTGGTGTTTTACGTGTCGCTAGAAAAAATATAGGTCATCAGTAAGTTATTTTACGTGTCGCCGGAAAAAAGGTTTTATAAGCATGTTGCTAGATTTGTATAGTTGTGTTTAATTGAATGTTTTTCATATTGCGTTGCCTTTGAATGCCTGTTTAGGGAGTTGCCTATGCAATGTTTGACCAAATTAAGAAACCCTAGGCATGATATTTAATTAAACATCATAATAATTTTATGAACGAGGCAAGCAGACCCGTGCGTTGCACACGGCTTGGGTCAATTTGTTTTTCGCATGGTGTTTGTATAATGGTCGCTTGCAGCGTAATTTCGTCAAATGCCGATCGTTCTTTTGATGGTTTATTACTCATACAATTGGAGTGGGGTATTTGAGTTTGTCGTTAACGGCTGATCCATTTATACAGTACCTTATTTTTTGCGGTAGCAGAGCTTGGCACGTCAATTTAATTCGCGTGAATTTGTTACTTGTAATTGGGTACGTAATGCATTTCGCGACGGTTGAGGCTATGTTTCATTTAACGAATGTTAAGTGAAAGTGTTTCGTTGTGACGGTCGTTTGTGGGAAACTAACGGATTGTCTAAGGGTAAACTATTGTTAGTCTAAGGTTGTGTTTTGTGTCTAATATTTTTAAGGAGGGTTTAGTTTGTAATGGATTTTTTGCACGGGTTGCGTGTAATGGATGATTGGACAATGATTCAGTGAAATGTTGATGGCTTAGGTTGATGGTTTATAGTTTATACTTTGGGAATTGGCTGTGTAAGGTTTAGCTGCGTAGTGCGAGAATAATGACATATTAGATATATTTTTTTAGTTCAAACATCATAGTGTGACTATTTGAGTTTAAGGTTACATTTTCATCCTTGTATAATATTGGCGTTAGTCATCTGTTTAGTTGGGCACGCAAACGTTTTGCCTCAACATGTCTACTTTTAAATCCACTTCTTTCCCACCTTATTTCTCTCCATCTTCCGTGATCTGGGTCAATATGTTTTGGGTAACCGTGATCAACTTGAATGTTCTCACGAAAGAGCATATTCCCAGTTGCAAATGCTTTGGCGCTGAAAACCTCAAGTCATGTCAAGATGTGATTAGATAATACGAATCGAAACTTTTCATTGCTTTTCGTAGCTGATGAAACTCGCATACACCTTCAGGTGAACTGGTTTTTAGTAAAGAAATGCAGGAGGGCTGTTTCATTTCTGGCTGGATAGGCACAAATAATCAAATTCGTGTCTTCTTTAACATAGTGTGTTTTAAGTTACAACCAATTTAAATTCAAGTTATTTGTACATAAATTATTATCTTAACCAATCACAAAAAAGTTGCAAACAAAAGCTTAGAAGAAGTTGATCGAGACCCTTCAGCGTGTACGGTGAAACTTGCTCTAGCTTTTGCACTGCACATCAGCCTAACTGCTTCATCGTAAGCTTGTGCCGCGTCCACTGCTGTCTTAATTTGCGTAACAATATCCTTGTTTCCCTATTCATAGAAACATAAAAACATTAGAAATCAAATCTTGCAATTATTGTCCAAATTTTGGGTTAATTATAGGAAGCATTAAATAACTGCAAAATGACTATATGTTTGAAGTATATGTTCCTAATGCTTAGAATATCACTTGTAGCCTTATTTGTTGACGATAAATAAAGACTACATCCGTAATGGATTCCTTAAATTCAATGAGATCACTTACAGGATTGGCGACCATCTGATTGTTTTGCTGAATTAACACAACTTGGACAACTTTTTGCAGCCATTTGACCCATTTCCAAAATTATTATATAGTTTCTCCATAGACAGGTTTGGATACTTTTAGTCTAAAGTAGATGTCAAAAATGAGCTGGTTATGCAAGTGAAAACAGGTTGGGGTGGAAATAGGGTGGTTAATTTGGGTCAGGTCCAAAGTTGCAGCTTGTCTAATGCTTTAATATAGTTTTGGTGTTTTTTTTTTTTTTACGCACGTTTATTGTTTACATCTCAAAGGATGTCATAATACTGTGCTTACTTTTTCATCCATAAACTCACTATTTTTGGACGCGTGGTTAAATATTGATCAGTTTTACCTCAAAAACAATTTGGCTTCTAAATGCGCTCATCTTGCAACCCACCTCTAGTTACTAACCATCACACTCATTAAGACAATTTTTTGTTTTGTGTATTTCTAGACTTGCTATGGGAAACTGTATAAACTATATGTGGCATTTGTTTGATGCAAAAATGAGTTGGTGTGTAAGTAATTTTTGAATGCTAAATTTCTTTTTTTTGTATATATTTTGTTGGTACAAAATGTTATTATGTCTAATGTCATACTGATGTAGATACGCTACCAACTGATCTTTCTTTTAACAAAATCTAGCGTGTCGTCACCTTCGCGGCGAGGGCTCATTGGTTCTAAATTGAAAAAAGATAATGTAAGGTGTTCCTATAAACTAAAGTACTATGACACATGCTAATCTAGAAATAACATTGAGCCCTAATCTTTAACTTGGCGTGGCAAGTTCTTTTTAATACGATAAGATTTTTATTTTGCTTTTATTGTATTATCTAGTATCTATGTATGCACGTTTAATCTGTACATATTCATTACTTGATTTCATTCCATCTTATATTAATGACATTCTCATTTGTAAGATAAAATATATATTATCTCCCTTTAAATAGTGGATATTTTGGTCCTCTATCCTGTAAGTTATTATTGCATTACCATACTACAATATTACATGATAATGATACAAAATTATATAGTTAAATGTTCAATTCCTATTATTTAAGTCATTAACATAGAAATGCATAGATGGCAACTTCCAACTCATAACCACCTACTTTTGTATAAATTTAATGTTGATAGAAACAAAGAAATAATAACCCACAAATAAAAGGAGATCATTTAGTTAATAAACGTACCAAATTACTGTAATCTTCTCATCACAATTAGATAACTATGAATTTATAACCAATGATTTAAAACCAATGTGAGTATTTACCTCAAATGAAAGGGTTTGTAGCTCCTGATCGCGGGCTGTTAATAGATGATCCAGATTGACCTGCGGAGGAAGAAAAGTTAACACATATATAATATAATTATGCCTATCATTCTCAAAGGATCAAACGGCTAAGGTTTTATGCCAAATGAATCTTGATGATAAGTTTTTTTTGGGTAGTATGAAAGGTTTTGTTCACCTGTGGTTTGTATTTCATAGTAATTCAGTTTCGTTATTGTTGGAGAAACAGGCTTTGGAATTCATCAGCTTTTTGCATCTGGATATACTGTTATCACCTATTAGGTACAGTGAGTATCATTTTTGGACCTGGCATTGAAGAATGGGTCACTTTTGAAGTTGTAATACTTTATGCTTTGTTGTTTATTTCTTTTACTGGAATTTGCAGCAATTAAACAACGTTGCAATAATGCATGGATGGCTTTAAAACTTACCTTTACGGCGCGGTGGTGCTTGTACCGTTGTTGTTATGGGAACCGGTAGTGGGATGCACTGCCATTTGATGTTTTAATGATTTTCTGTGGACACACCCCTGCAGCAAAACATGAATAAAAATAAATCTGGTATATATTATGATTCTAACAATTACAGAAACCATACTTCTTTTTTCTAACACAAATTCAATTGACAATTACCATTAAGCATCGATGCACAAATTTAGACCAATGAGTTGTTTTGAATATCACATAAACATTATAATGTAGCACCTCTATATTAAATACACAGATGGGTTATGTAACAGATAGGAGTTGGCTAAGCCTCTTCCTCAATCCTCCTATCTCCTTGCAATTTCTCAAAGGATCTTGAAATTCAATACAACGGCTCTGAATTTTAATCATTTTTATTTTGTTAGTTCTGTTATAATTTCACATGTGGGATAGCAAAACATTTGTACTTATTATTATATCCTACAGGAAGTATCCATGTTCTAATAACAGACGGACTTCCATATATCGTTTAAGAATGACTCGGTGGTCTAATATCGCGCCAAGAAACACGTCTAATTTCGCCTATTATCCGGTAAACTTTTACTTTCATAAAAATGGATGACACAAAAAGATTGCAAATAAACTTAATTAGGTTCATAAGATATAAATGATAAGCTTACAAAAGTAAGGAAATTAAGGTTGTGAGTTTTTCCAATCCCCCCATCCTCATCCTCCTGCAAAAAAATATCAACAAAAATAAACAAACTTCAGATTAAACCTAAGCCACATAAAAAACAAACAACCAAAACAAAAAACCTCAAATTTTGTGTTAACCAAAATTTCAATCGAAACCCTGGGTGATATCATGAATCCGGACTTTAACCCCAATTCAATCAGTTGAAGAAAAACCCTAGTTCTTTAATTTATTAATACACATAAATTAGGTAAAAAGAAACCACCTTGATTCTTATTGTAAAGCTTGTTGCATAGTTTGCATAATTTAAATCAGGTTTAAAAAACTTGCATAGTTAATTTGATTTAAGCATGGAATCAATCACTGCTTTTTTTTTTCTGGTTTGTGGGTTTGATAAATCCCTGCGTGTGAGTGTGAGAGAGAGGAGGGAGAAGGAGAGAGAAGCGTAGAAGAGATAAAGGGGTTGGGGCGATGCATGTTGCTAGATTTGTATAGTTGTGTTTAATTGAATGTTTTTCATATTGTGTTGCCTTTGAATGCCTGTTTAGGGAGTTGCCTATGCAATGTTTGACCAAAATTAAGAAACCCTGGGCATGATATTTAATTAAACATCATAATAATTTTATGAATTATTGTTTGCTTAAAAAACAAAATAATAATGTGAAATTATTTGGACTTATTAGGAAACAATTGCTTATATAGGTTTGATCTTTCAGAATGTGGTTGTCTGTAGGGGTGAGCATACGGGACCGGAGACCCAACCGGACCGGACTGGACCGACCGGACCGGACCGAACGTATTTTGGTCCGGTCCTCGGTTCGGCATTATGGACCAACTCGGTCCTCGGTCCGGTCCGGTCTTGGCTGGTCCGGTCCGGTCTGGTCTTGGCTGGTCCGATCCGTTCATTGGACCGTGCTCACCCCGTCATTGTTTGCAAGAAGAATTCCGTAGTTGTGTTGTGAACCTTCTTCTTATGATACTGAAGATTGCGAATAATCTTCTTCACAAAGTCTATCGACAGCTGGTAGTGACACATCCTTGAACACGGCTGTTCATGAGCCATTTTCCATCTACGAAGCCCTACGGGAAAGAAATTCAATCCATGGTAATATGTTAGCAGATCATTTCCACTATAAGAATCGAGCCCTTTAGCCACAAGAAATATTTAGCCACGACCAAAGTCGTGGCTAAAAGTCCACTAAACGACAAAATAGTCGCTTCTCCCCGTTTGACTATGAAATCCACTTTTAGCCACAACTAACTCGTGACTAAAAGTTATCAAAACTTTGACCATATTTTTCAACGAAGAAACTTTATCTAAAAATTTAACTGAAACTTTTAGCCACGCCTAAGTCGTGGCTAAAGTTCTAAAAACCTTGACCAATTCATTCAACCAAGAAACTTTGTCAAAAAATTTGACTAAAACTTGTAGACACGACGGTATCGTGACTAAAAATTGGTTATTAATTTTGACTAAATCTTTTAGCCACGACCGTACTGTGGCTATAAGTATTTATTATTATTTTAAATATATTCATTTTATTAATGACATTAAATAATAAGTATGAAAAATAAATGATAAATATTAAAACCATTAGTCACGATTTGTCGTGGCTAAAAGTGTTATATTATTTTAATTCTTTTTATGTTTTATAAATAAAATTAAAATGATAAATATTAAAACATTTAGCCACGATACGTCGTGGCTAACAGTTAAATGATAAATATTAAAATATTTAGCCACGACATATCGTGGCTAAAAGTGTTTAATGTTTTTTTAATTTTATTTGTTTTATCATTGATTAGTTTAATCATAACTTCTAGTCACTTAAAATTACTTTGATAAATTTACTTGAAAGTTAACTAAATCGAATGGTGTTAAACCACAACAAATAACTAAAATATACGAATTCATTCCTAATCGATTAACATTTAAACATTATAGCATACGAATTACAATACAAATCGAATTACATTGAAACATTAAAGCATATTGTGGCTAAAAGTATTTATTCTTATTTTAACAATATTCATTTTATTAATGACATTAAATAATAAGTATGAAAAATAAATGATAAATATTAAAACCATTAGTCACGATATGTCGTGGCTATAAGTTTTATATTATTTTAATTATTTTTATGTTTTATAAATAAAATTAAAATGATAAATATTAAAACATTTAGCCACGATACGTCGTGGCTAACAGTTAAATGATAGATATTAAAATATTTAGCCACGATATATCGTGGCTAAAAGTGTTTAATGTTTTTTTAACTTTATTTGTTTTATCATTGATTAGTTTAATCATAACTTCTAGTCACTTAAAATTACTTTGATAAATTTACTTGAAAGTTAACTAAATCGAAAGCCGCATCCTCTATCTTGAGTTCCGGCTGTTACGTAGTAAGAAAATCATAAGAAATGTCTTTTTGACAAAAAATCAATTATATATTACATAAATAATAATTTTTAGATAGTTCACCTTTGAACAAGGACATGCGTAGTATTGTCTACCATAACTGTAAGGTTTTTTTGCGTGATGTGGCGCTAACACCACATCACTTTGTTCAACCAGGTGCACAATTAAAGTTATGATACATACTCTCTATCTGGTGCGGTGATCGAGGTGGTTTGGTGGTTTATGAGATATGATGAGTATGAAATGTGTCGTGGGTTGTTGTGAGGATAAGTATAGGTTGTGTTGTGGTGTGTGATAGTGAGGATAAGAGTAAATGTGTTTTTGTAAGGATTAGATAGACTATAAGGTAAAAAAAACAAGAGCTTTTTTAGCGACGACATTAGCGACTATATTTCGTCACTAAAACAGGTTTCGTCCCAAAGTAAATAAAGTTTGTCAAAGTCATCATTTATAGTTTTTGTCATATACTTGTTATATTGCCACTGAATCCATATATCCCCATAATCTCACTTGCGTCTCTATATACCAATATCATCTCGAATCATTCATTTAACATTACGTGTATTACAATACCATCTTGACTCATTTGTTTAGTATAACATGTATATCAATATCATCTCGACTCATTCATTTAATATAACTTGTATATCAATACCATCCCGTCTTATCCGTTTAACATAAATTGTATATTAATATCATATCGACTCATCCGTTTAACATCTCATCTATATAGATATCATATCAACTCGTCCGTTTAACATCTCATGTATAACGATATCATATCGACTCGTCCGTTTAACTTCTTATGTATAACGATATCACTCGACTCGTCCGCTGAACATCTAATGTACAACGATAACATATCGACTCATCCGTTGATAATCTAATATACAACGATAGCATCTAATGTATAACAATACCATCTTGACTCATCCGTTGAACATCAATGTACAACGATAATATATTGACTCATCCGTTGATCATCTAATATACACGATATCATCTAATGTATAACAATACCATCTTGACTCGTCCATTTAACATCTAATGGGTATCAATATCACCTCAATTGATCCGTATAACACAACTTGTATACTGATATCATATTGACTCATCCGTTTAACATCTCATGTGTAACGATATCTTATCGACTCGTCCGTTTAACATCTAATGTACAACGATAACATATCGACTCATCCGTTGATCATCTAATGTACAACGATAGCATCTAATGTATAACGATACCATCTTGACTCATCCGTTAAACATCTAATGTACAACGATACCATCTCGACTCATCCGTTGAACATCTAATGTACAACGATAACATCTAATATATAACGATACCATCTTGACTCATCCGTTGAACATCTAATGTACAACGATAACATATCGACTCATCCTTTGAACATTTAATGTACAATGATAACATATAATGTATAATGATACCATCTTGACTCATCCGTTGAACATCTAATGTACAACGATACCATCTTGACTCATCCGTTGAACATCTAATTTACAACGATACCATCTCGACTCATCCTTCGAACATCTAATGTACAACGATACCATCTCGACTCATCCATTAAACATCTAATGTACAACTGAGAAATCGGACCGGAACGAACCGAGAAACCGAAATATTTTTTTTATTAGTATTTATATAATTGTTATTTATAAAATATATAATTATATACTTTACAAAATATAAAATTATTATTTATATAATTTTTATTTATAAAATGTATAATTATATAAATAATAATTATATATTTTATAAAATATATAAGTACTATTTATATAA